>JAVTVY010045226.1:0-20113 GCA_036873755.1 Hanleya hanleyi | reverse complement strand
TGATCTCCTACATTACATTCGTTAAAAGCACTTATTAGGACCTTGTAATGACTTGATATGGAACGGGATAGTAAAGTACATTTATCTTAGTCAGAAATGTTTCCATTTTATGCATACTACATGGTATGATATCATTGTCCTTGCATATATGCTATTTGGACCTATACAAAATTACCTCCCCTTGGTTAGGCACATATGTTAGCTTAGTGACCTGTATGTCCCAACTATTGTCAATGTGAATGTCAAAGTGATTAATTTTCAATACCGATAACACCAGCACCCTGATCTAAAGTGAATGAGAGCGTATTATTCTGGTTTTGTCCCTTTTATCTCGAAGTTTGTACTCCCACCCCCCAATTTTTTGAAAAAGTCAGAATGAAAAATTATTGACAATTTGGCTCGAATTTCAGCTATTTTTGCGTTTATTTTGTTTCTCATGCCTCATTCGAAAGCTGGTCAACGCTCCCGATTTTTGTTCATGGCTTTCATTGTCACGGTCAAAGCATAATGCTATAATATTCTTATTGAGCTCTGAAACTCTCGATTTTTCAGCAAAAGTCGCAAAAACAAAGATGGGGTAGGGGGAAAGTGATTGACGGATATGCGATAAAACCATGCTACAAGGGGCAACGTATACTGAAACTTTGGCAACACTCCCAGATTGACATGCCTTTGAGAACAAGAAATTTTGAGAAAAACACCCTAGCCTTAAGGGTACCCACACTTCAGGGGCCAATGGTTTCAGTTTAAAATGGCCCCTCCTAATTTCCTTATATAATAAGGAAGGTCAGTCTTGACAGCATGGTAATTCTTCTTCCCTTTCTACTAACTGGATATCTATAGTATCACCCGTTGACGTAAATTTACTTCTTCCTTCAAACGAGGATATAACATTTTGCTTGCTGGTCTCCCAACTACGCGCCACTACGGAGCTAATCGTTTCTGGAATTGAATATCAGGCAGGCCAAAATCCTCACTTTTTCGGGAAACGAAAATGATGATTCCTTTATGGCGATAAAATTTTACAAAAAACGAGTAGGTCGACCCCCTGTTTTTTTCGCCATTTTAAATTGTCCTTTGGACGGGAAACACTTTAACATGCATAAAAAGAAAATCATTTCATACGTTTTCACTGGGTTGCGGGTAGAATTTGACACATTTTCATATATTTTAAGGAGTTTTTCAGAAAAGTTGAAGAAGGTTTAAGGAGGATTGCGCGTCTTTCATTTTCAATTTCAATAGCTCACTTGCCTCCTGGAATAATGGCATGAGTGTGCCCATTCGGAAAATATATACTTTTACAGGGGTTTTCTTAAAGATTTCACATATATTTAAGGCCGAAGACCCGAACCCATGTCTATTTTCAACCGCACATCATTTAGGTGTGGAATGCACCCTTAATGTAGGCTTCATTGCACGGTTATAATACACGAGTAGGCCAAATATTGTATGATCTCCTACATTACATTCGTTAAAAGCACTTATTCGGACCTTGTAATGACTTGATATGGAACGGGATAGTAAAGTACATTTATCTTAGTCAGAAATGTTTCCATTTTATGCATACTACATGGTATGATATCATTGTCATTGCATATATGCTATTTGGACCTATACAGAATTACCTCCCCTTGGTTAGGCACATATGTTAGCTTAGTGACCTGTATGTCCCAATTATTGTCAATGTGAATGTCAAAGTGATTAATTTTCAATACCGATCACACCAGCACCCTGATCTAAAGTGAATGAGAGCGTATTATTCTGGTTTTGTCCCTTTTATCTCGAAGTTTGTACTCCCACCCCCCAATTTTTTGAAAAAGTCGGAATGAAAAATTATTGACAATTTGGCTCGAATTTCAGCTATTTATGCGTTTATTTTGCTTCTCATGCCTCATTCGAAAGCTAGTCAAAGCTCCCGATCTTTGTTCATGGGTTTCATTTTCACGGCCAAAACATAATGCTATGATATTCTTATTGAGCGCTGAAACTCGCGATTTTTCAGCAAAAGTCGCAAAAACAAAGATGGGGTAGTGGGAAAGTGATTGACGGGATATGCGATAAAACTGCATACTACAAGCAAGTGTCGCATACCAAGAAACTCGCAAACACTCCCAGATTGACACAGCCTTGAGAACAGAAATTTTGAGAAAACACCCTAGCCTTAAGGGTGCACTCCACACTAGGGCCACGGTTTCGTACAAATGGCCCCTCCCTAATTTCATAATAAGGAAGGTCGTCTGTTTTTGACAGCATGGTAATTCTTCTTCCCTTTCTACTAACTGATATCTATAGTATCACCCTGCTGGACGTCACCATTTCTTCAAACGAGGATATAACATTTGCTTGTTGGTCTCAACTACGCGCCACTACGGAGCTAATCGTTTCTGGAATTGAATATCAGGCAGGCCAAAATCCTCACTTTTTCGGGAAACGAAAATGATGACCCCTTTATGGCGATAAAATTTTACAAAAAACGAGTAGGTCGACCCCCTGTTTTTTTTCGCCATTTTAAATTGTCCTTTGGACGGGAAACACTTTAACATACATAAAAAGAAAATCATTTCATACGTTTTCACTGGGTTGCGGGTAGAATTTGACACATTTTCATATATTTTAAGGAGTTTTTCAGAAAAGTTGAAGAAGGTTTAAGGAGGATTGCGCGTCTTTCATTTTAAATTTCAATAGCTCACTTGCCTCCTGGAATAATGGCATGAGTGTGCCCATTCGGAAAATATATACTTTTACAGGGGTTTTCTTAAAGATTTCACATATATTTAAGGCCGAAGACCCGAACCCATGTCTATTTTCAACCGCACATCATTTAGGTGTGGAATGCACCCTTAATGTAGGCTTCATTGCACGGTTATAATACACGAGTAGGCCAAATATTGTATGATCTCCTACATTACATTCGTTAAAAGCACTTATTCGGACCTTGTAATGACTTGATATGGAACGGGATAGTAAAGTACATTTATCTTAGTCAGAAATGTTTCCATTTTATGCATACTACATGGTATGATATCATTGTCATTGCATATATGCTATTTGGACCTATACAGAATTACCTCCCCTTGGTTAGGCACATATGTTAGCTTAGTGACCTGTATGTCCCAATTATTGTCAATGTGAATGTCAAAGTGATTAATTTTCAATACCGATCACACCAGCACCCTGATCTAAAGTGAATGAGAGCGTATTATTCTGGTTTTGTCCCTTTTATCTCGAAGTTTGTACTCCCACCCCCCAATTTTTTGAAAAGTCGGAATGAAAAATTATTGACAATTTGGCTCGAATTTCAGCTATTTATGCGTTTATTTTGCTTCTCATGCCTCATTCGAAAGCTGGTCAAAGCTCCCGATCTTTGTTCATGGGTTTCATTTTCACGGCCAAAACATAATGCTATGATATTCTTATTGAGCGCTGAAACTCGCGATTTTTCAGCAAAAGTCGCAAAAACAAAGATGGGGTAGTGGGAAAGTGATTGACGGGATATGCGATAAAACTGCATACTACAAGCAAGTGTCGCATACCAAGAAACTCGCAAACACTCCCAGATTGACACAGCCTTGAGAACAGAAATTTTGAGAAAACACCCTAGCCTTAAGGGTGCACTCCACACTAGGGCCACGGTTTCGTACAAATGGCCCCTCCCTAATGTCATAATAAGGAAGGTCGTCTGTTTTTGACAGCATGGTAATTCTTCTTCCCTTTCTACTAACTGATATCTATAGTATCACCCTGCTGGACGTAACCATTTCTTCAAACGAGGATATAACATTTGCTTGCTGGTCTCAACTACGCGCCACTACGGAGCTAATCGTTTCTGGAATTGAATATCAGGCAGGCCAAAATCCTCACTTTTTCGGGAAACGAAAATGATGATTCCTTTATGGCGATAAAATTTTACAAAAACCGAGTAGGTCGACCCCCTGTTTTTTTTCGCCATTTTAAATTGTCCTTTGGACGGGAAACACTTTAACATACATAAAAAGAAAATCATTTCATACGTTTTCACTGGGTTGCGGGTAGAATTTGACACATTTTCATATATTTTAAGGAGTTTTTCAGAAAAGTTGAAGAACGTTTAAGGAGGATTGCGCGTCTTTCATTTTCAATTTCAATAGCTCACTTGCCTCCTGGAATAATGGCATGAGTGTGCCCATTCGGAAAATATATACTTTTACAGGGGTTTTCTTAAAGATTTCACATATATTTAAGGCCGAAGACCCGAACCCATGTCTATTTTCAACCGCACATCATTTAGGTGTGGAATGCACCCTTAATGTAGGCTTCATTGCACGGTTATAATACACGAGTAGGCCAAATATTGTATGATCTCCTACATTACATTCGTTAAAAGCACTTATTCGGACCTTGTAATGACTTGATATGGAACGGGATAGTAAAGTACATTTATCTTAGTCAGAAATGTTTCCATTTTATGCATACTACATGGTATGATATCATTGTCATTGCATATATGCTATTTGGACCTATACAGAATTACCTCCCCTTGGTTAGGCACATATGTTAGCTTAGTGACCTGTATGTCCCAATTATTGTCAATGTGAATGTCAAAGTGATTAATTTTCAATACCGATCACACCAGCACCCTGATCTAAAGTGAATGAGAGCGTATTATTCTGGTTTTGTCCCTTTTATCTCGAAGTTTGTACTCCCACCCCCCAATTTTTTGAAAAAGTCGGAATGAAAAATTATTGACAATTTGGCTCGAATTTCAGCTATTTATGCGTTTATTTTGCTTCTCATGCCTCATTCGAAAGCTAGTCAAAGCTCCCGATCTTTGTTCATGGGTTTCATTTTCACGGCCAAAACATAATGCTATGATATTCTTATTGAGCGCTGAAACTCGCGATTTTTCAGCAAAAGTCGCAAAAACAAAGATGGGGTAGTGGGAAAGTGATTGACGGGATATGCGATAAAACTGCATACTACAAGCAAGTGTCGCATACCAAGAAACTCGCAAACACTCCCAGATTGACACAGCCTTGAGAACAGAAATTTTGAGAAAACACCCTAGCCTTAAGGGTGCACTCCACACTAGGGCCACGGTTTCGTACAAATGGCCCCTCCCTAATTTCATAATAAGGAAGGTCGTCTGTTTTTGACAGCATGGTAATTCTTCTTCCCTTTCTACTAACTGATATCTATAGTATCACCCTGCTGGACGTAACCATTTCTTCAAACGAGGATATAACATTTGCTTGCTGGTCTCAACTACGCGCCACTACGGAGTTAATCGTTTCCGGAATTGAATATCAGGCAGGCCAAAATCCTCACTTTTTCGGGAAACGAAAATGATGATTCCTTTATGGCGATAAAATTTTACAAAAAACGAGTAGGTCGACCCCCTGTTTTTTTCGCCATTTTAATTGTCCTTTGGACGGGAAACACTTTAACATACATACAAAGAAAAAATACGTTTTCACTGGGTTGCGGGTAGAATTTGACACATTTTCATATATTTTAAGGAGTTTTTCAGAAAAGTTGAAGAAGGTTTAAGAAGGATTGCACGTCTTTCATTTTCAATTTCAATAGCTCACTTGCCTCCTGGAATAATGGCATGAGTGTGCCCATTCGGAAAATATATACTTTTACAGGGGTTTTCTTAAAGATTTCACATATATTTAAGGCCGAAGACCCGAACCCATGTCTATTTTTAACCGCACATCATTTAGGTGTGGAATGCACCCTTGCTTTACAACATGGCCCACAGCCACCATCTTGCTTTACAACATGCCCGACAACCCGAACATGCCCGAACATCCCCGAACCACACCGCCATCTTGCTTTACAACATGGCCGACAACCCGAACATACCCGAACATACCCGAACCACGCCGCCATCTTGCTTTACAACATGGCCCACACCTCAACCAATCAAATTCATCCTCACACTTACAATTCAACCAATCAAATTCATCGTTACAAACCATCAAGTTGTGACGTCATAGTTACATCCGGGTGAAAATTTGTCTAGGTTGCTCAATGACTACTACTGACGGGAAGGGAGACGGCATGGGCGACGTCGCGAGCGACGTCGCCCATCGCGTCGTGTTGATTAAAGCGACGCGAGACGGGAAGGGCGACGTCGCGTTCTATCTCTTAACATTATAAGAACGCGACGGGAAGGGCGACGTCGCGGGCGACGTCGTGGGCGACGTCGCCCTTCCCGTCGCCTGCGACGCGCGACGCAAAAATGGCCGAAATGGAACACCATAGATTACGACATTCTCGGGAGCGTTCTCGACAATTATTTCAAATCAGACGGAGGTTATTTCCTCTTTGAATCTGGTACTCAAGATATCTCCAATCTGCAGCAAATATCCTTGGATTAAGTTAAAACTGCCCCTGCCAAGACCGTTTGTTCATTTATATTTTCTTGTTGTTTTAGACTTGGTTTGTGTTTAGATTTAGTACTTTATCTCACGTGTATCGGCCGGTACATGTATATGTTGTCTATAGAACGAACGTCGTTCATTAGGAGCCTATACAAACAAAACGGCATTAAGATGGGCAGACTCGATTGCCTGAATTTGTTCTCGTGTATAGCAACCTGCTCATTGGTATACAAGTTAAGCGCCACATATATACTGTTACTGGCCTTAATCAATGTGATTTGTGTTTGCGCCAATAAACGAATCTGAATCTGAATAAACGAATCTATATAGGCTATGGGGTGGGAAAAGATGCCGAGTACCAGGGCCGTAGCCAGGATTTACTGAGGGGTGGTTCGCCTTCACTCCAAAAGGGCACATCAGGGGGGTTCGCTGTATGGGAAAAGGAGCATATAGGGAAAGGGCAATAAAATGAGAAAAATATATAAAATTTCCGAACCCAGAAAATTTCGCCCGAACCCAGAAAATCCCCCTTGGCTACGGGCCTGTGGACCTGACATGCCTGTGTGTATGTCGAAAACACCACATCGACCAGAAATGATCCATACGATGATTTGTATCTCAGCCACGCTTTTATTATAGTTGCTCATGTACACATCTTGAATTGCATGCCTACGGCCCCGAGCACCAGCTTGGACGGTATTAGATTCAGATTCAGATTCGTTTATTGGCGCAAACACAAATCACATTGGTTAAGGCCAGTAACAGTATACATGAACAAGTGTATGATTTTACATGGCTCAACAGAGGCTCGAATTGTTTTCAATTATTTCAAAACTGGTACATGTCAATCTGCCTGTACAGAATATCAACTGACTCTCCTGTCGAAGCTTTGTATTACAAATTTAGCAAATACTCTGGTGATTTAGATACAAATATCCAAGAGCAACGATATGTGGCGCATCCTATCTTATCGTATCACTGTGGGCAATTTTATGGGTATGGGATAAACGTGGTACAACGTTGATTTTGGGCTACACGCTATAAAATTTCTAAACTTGAAATACGTGTAGGGGAACTATGGCTGTAAAAGGAAGGGTAGTCCGTTAATTGGGAATTTTAGTCCACTTGCTATTTTTTAAACCACCCTAGGATTTAGGATGTTCGAACATTCAATTTATTTTAATCTAACTTTACAGTTAACGTCTAACGTGGGTAGTGAAGTTACAATACAATTCTTTATTTCCATATATGAATCATACAGAAATGGAACATCGTGACTCTGGGATTGTCGTTGGTCAGGATCAGCGAATAATCCCGCCCGGATCAATAAAGTACCGTACCAGACGAAATGCTGGACAGTGTTTGTCCTTCGTAAGCACTGGTAGGGTACCAGTCTACTTTCATCAAATTATATTTCACAAACGGACAAATTATAGAAAACGTATACTATTGTTAGAAAAAATACCTATGATTTGAATCGCAGAGTTTTTGATTGTTGATAAATTATAGGATTTTGGGAGTTCTCGATGTTAAAACGAGACTTCGCGAGATTCAAATCCAGAGGGCGGAAGTGAGCAAGAAATGAATGATAATTTGTGAGATCGAAGTGATTATAGTGGTTGTTTCTGTTCGGGTTTGACACACAATCGGTTAAATGTGAAGATAATCATTTCCCTTGTAACTCAACGGGACGAATACCATGACGTCGACACTGATACAAACTCCGGTGGAAGGAAATTTTAACATATCTGGTAAGCTACGTTGTTGTTGTTGTTTGTTGTTTCCTGTTCATTTGTTCTGAGAAAGTGCCAAGAGGCAAGAAACCCCTACCAAAATTGATGTAGCCCTGAAACATCGACTGTTGGGGTCTAAACACTTTTTATTAATTAATTGTTGTAAATTAGAGCCGTTAATTACATCAAAAGGTCGGACTCCTTCGAATTTGTGGACTACCGGTACCGGTTTCTGAGATCCTTTGCTGCACTGACTTTGCACTCCAGTCGCCTAGATAAATAGACTAGTAGCATGCCTCCGACTGAGTGTCAAAGGCATGGTGTGCGATCTCCCATGTCTCATTCAAGCAGATAACCAACGTCGGAAACAGACCAGAAAATTACATTCACTCACCCCAACCCCCACTATCGTAACATATGGTTTCAACGGGTTAGAATGCCACCAATAGTCACAAACATTTACTTGCACTCCAACTGTGGCAGACAACAAAATGAAGTGAGAGCCGAGAAGGCGGCTGCCATATCATATTCTTCTTCCCTCAAACATGCTGACAACATACGAGACTTTTGTAAAAGCGATCCAGTCAAATTTTGCCCGTTGGACCAAGTGGGCTTGAACAGTATGTGGCATGGTTTGTGAGCATCGAATACTGTACACGGGTTGGCCTGCACGAAATTCTATATTTAGTCCCACGGGTAAAATTGAATGTGTCGCTTTTATAAAAGAGTTGTATGTTGTCGGCACGTTTGCGGAGAGAAGAACATGACATGGCAGCTGCCTTCTCGGGGGTCGGCGTATTCGACTGATGAAACGGAATTCGACTGATGAAAACGGAAACTCGGTCGGTTATTTGTTGATAGCTCGCTTGATACTGGTTCGATTCTGACAATCTAAACTTTCCGGAGTAGCTGAAGAGATTCTCTTTTCAAAAATATATAGTTTGATGACAAAAGTTTTTTAATTTTTGAGATAGTGGGCAACTGAAATTTTCGTGTCGACTTCGCTGAAATTTTTTCTGGACTGACCGACATGCGGTTTTTCTTGTCCGGAAAATTATTCCGTGGACTGACTGAAATACTTTTAGGTTTCCGGAACGCTCTTTCTTACGAATAAAATGATATAAAATATATGCATGTACCTTCTACCGTTTTCCTTAAAAGGATTCGCTGAAAAAAACCGATTGAAAATCACAACATTTTCAGCTGAATCTGCCGTAAAACGGATTAGTGAAGCGAGTTAAAAACTCGGATTTGGAGACGGACTTCACAAGATTCCGAAAATCCGGAATACGGATCGCGGGTAAGTTTATTGAAAGATTGGTTATGTCGGTAGGTCATAAGTGTCGAATTAAATTTAAAAAGCATAGTTTGCACAAAAAAATATCCTAGTTTTCAAATAAATGAATGTTTGTCATGTAATAACAATGTAAATGGAAGCAGCATTTTTCTATGGTATAAATATATTTTTTAATTGATCATTAATTTTAAATACGTATATTTTGATGCATGTACCTGAAAAATGACCAGGAATATACATATTTTGTTTTCAGTAATTATTATAATTTATATGAACTAAAATGAATTTTATCATTGTGAGTTTTGTTCACTTACTGATTTTTTGACATCTCACAGCCCAGACTGGTGAACAGTTAAGTTTTAATCCCATGCAATTAATCCCCAACCGCTAATCCGTTACAACACTTGCGGAGAGTGACGATCGTTAAAAGATTATGTGAGCAGAATAGGCGGAAATCAGGGAAAATAAAATTAAAAAAAAAACAAAACAGAAAAGAAGAAACGCCCCAAAAACAGAAAACAGTGGACCAGGAGATGACAAACAACAACACCAACGAACTGACCCACTGTTTTCTGTTTTTGGGGCGTTTCTTCTTTTCTGTTTTTTTTTAAATTTTATTTTTTCTGATTTCCGCCTATTCTGCTCACATAATCTTTTAATGATCGTCACTCTCGGCAAGTGTTGTAACGGATTAGCGGTTGGGGATTAATTGCATGGGATTAAAACTTAACTGTTCACCAGTCTGGGCTGTGAGATGTCAAAAAATCAGTAAGTGAACAAAACTCACAATGATAAAATTCATTTTAGTTCATGTAAATTATAATAATTACTGAAAATAAAATATGTATTCCTGGTCATTTTTCAGGTACATGCATCAAAATATACGTATTTAAAATTACTGATCAATTAAAAAATATATTTATACCATAGAAAAATACTATTTCCATTTACATTAAGTTATTACATGACAAACATTCATTTATTTGAAAACTAGGATATTTTTTTGTGCAAACTATGCTTTTTAAATTTAATTCGACACTTATGACCTACCGACATAACCAATCTTTCAATACACTTACCCGCGATCCTTATTCCGGATTTTCGGAATCTTGTGAAGTCCGTCTCCAAATCCGAGTTTTTAACTCGCTTCACTAATCCGTTTTACGGCAGATTCAGCTGAAAATGTTGTGATTTTCAATCGTTTTTTTCCAGCGAATCCTTTTAAGGAAAACGGTAGAAGGTACATGCATATATTTTATATCATTTTATTCGTAAGAAAGTAGAGCGTTCCGGAAACCTAAAAGTATTTCAGTCAGTCCACGGAATAATTTTCCGGACAAGAAAAATCGCATGTCGGTCAGTCCAGAAAAAATTTCAGTGAAGTCGACACGAAAATTTCAGTTGCCCACTATCTCAAAAATTAAAAAACTTTTGTCATCAAACTATATATTTTTGAAAAGAGAATCTCTTCAGCTACTCCGGAAAGTTTAGATTGTCAGAATCGAACCAGTATCAAGCGAGCTATCAACAAATAACCGACCGAGTTTCCGTTTTCATCAGTCGAATTCCGTTTCATCAGTCGATTATCTGATCCCCTTCTCGGCTCTCACTTCATTTTATTGTCTGCCGCAGTTGGAGTGTAAGTAAGTGTTTCTGACGAAGAATATTGGTAGCATTCTAACCTGTTGAAACCATATGTTATGATAGTGGGGGTTGGGATGAGTGAATGTAATTTTCTGGTCTGTTTCTCAATCTGACATTGTTCATCTGCCCGAATGAGACATGGGAGATCGCACACCATGCCTCTGACACTCAGTCAGAGGCATGCTACTTGTCTACCAGATAAATTGTTTTGCTAGGTACTTGCACAACTGGTAACTAATCTGTGTCTCTTCAGAATCAGACTTAAAAATATATTAGAAAAAGATCCTCGGTCAAGGTCTTTCGCAGCACATGACCTGGGAAATAGAGAGAGCAGTGCCTTAGCTAGGCCAGGGACCCGTCTGCCCGTCAATTTGGACGGATGACTTTTTCAAACAACCGAAAATGACGGGCAGGCGAGAACTCGTGACGGGTGGAATAATCAGATTAAATCAATAAAATAGACAATATACTCAAATAGCCCCTTTAATCAGCGTAAGCTAATTCTTCGATTCATTATTAACATCGTTAGCTTGTTTCACGTCTCCGCTGGTCGGGCAGCATGGCTAACGTGCGTAGAATTTTCCCCAACTCGTGCTCCATGTTGATGGTGTTTAATACCACTCCGTCGCTCGTACCCGAGGGCTCCTGATTCGCGAATGAACTCACGTGAGACGCTATCAATCACCACTGGCAACGCGCCTTGCTAATGGCAGATGACAGTGACAAGAGCGGTTGGACGGGCACTTTCTGAATTCTGGCTAACACCCTGAGAGAGAGGGGCACGAGAAGCATTTTATCAAATAAATATTATGATTTGGCATCTCCAGTACTATGATCACCACAAATAACTATTTGGTACCTACCGGCCTTCAAATATGGATTTTGTCAATAAAATTACAGGGATGGAAATAAGGATCAGATTTGGACTCGTATATGCCATAGCGATAACATGGACAAACACTTTGCTGATCAAAGCTTGTAATAATAATCACCGATCAAATTATTTCCCCTTATTTTCAACCCTGAATTAAAAATATATTTATCAAGACATGATCTATATATATTTGGTAAGTCATTTCATGCAGCGTTCAGAGATATTCTAGAAGTTGTACCCATCTTCCTCAAATTGTAGGAAGGGTGGATGGAGAATGGCAACTCTCAAATTATGACACCTGAATCTATACTCTGAGTCTCAGTGTTAAGATGTTTAAAAAAATGTTTAACACTGTCAATTCTATACCGGTATTTCCTTGTGAATTAATATGGACTATTTTCTCAACCATTTCAGATCTCTCTGTGGAAGAACAAGATCTTCTCGAGGACATACGAAAACGGAAAGAACAAATTCTCAAAGAGATCGAGGTAAGTCAAATCAAGAAAGAATTATTTTTTGTCCTGTGTACATCCTGTAAGACTTACATGTAACAAGATGGCTAATATTTGTAGATTGATTTAACAATTAGCTAATTATTCTTACCCCTTGACCGAATTGCTGAAGGGTCATTTTTTGTCCTTCTGTCTGTCTCACTGTCCATCATTGACGTTAGCATAATATATCTTGAAGGACAATAACCAGGATCTCCAAATTGATACAACAGTTGCAGCTGGCGATGGACCAGAAGCCTATTGAAGATGACCGACCTTGACCATTAAAAATAGATTCAATGCTATTAGCATATCTTTTGAAGGATTATACCTGTAGCTAACCTTTTTGGATATAGACCTATATCATCCATGCAACTTCACTGAAGATCATGACTGGTCATGACCTATTTTTTGAAGGTCAAATATGTTAAATGTGGATTTGATGCTGTTAGCACACCACATGAAGGACTAGACCTAATCTACATGCCATACATTCTAGAAAACGCAGCGCGACTGATTTGCTCGCAGCAGAGCTGATTTTAGTTTAACTTCATTATCAGCACTCTTTACCAGGCTGATAAATAGACCCCGTGAAAACACTCATGGGGCCTTTCTCAGGGCCTGGGTTGCTCAAGGCCTGATCCTATCCAAATCCACACTACCGAGGCTTATGCTGATAGACCAGAATTTTGTTGAACATGACTGGTCTTGACGTATTTGCCAAAGTTCAATTATTCGGTAATGCTGTTGTCACATATATGCAAATCTGCTTAGGCGTAACAAAAAAAATTGTCTGTTTCCGGGAACCCGACCGACCGTAAGAATGCCGAAATGGCAATGCTTTTTTTTTTTTTATTTTTATAAATCTGCGGGAAGAGTTATTTCCCTTGGCCGAAATTCAAGAATAGTTATCTCCCTTATCGTCGCCATGCGGCATGGCCGCCTGCCAGAACAGCCCTGGTGTTGGTTTCCATCTATTCCATTGAGGAATACGGACAAAGGAATTATTGTCTGTTATTAGCGATGAGTTGTTTGTGAACTTATTCCATCGTTGTCAAATACAAGGCTGTAACTGCCGTTGTATAGAGTCGGAAGTACTGATTCAAGGAGCGCGAGTTTTTGATGGTGAACGAATGGAACTGTCAAATTTAGAAAACGAAGCGTAAGACGCATTTCTGAGGAGTTTGGACTAAAACATTTTTTCTTCACCTGCTTGAACAATCACTGCGCAGAAAAGTCTCAGAAACTGAGTGCTTTTGACATTTTAATGTCAAAAGAGGGGACGTTACCAGATCAATGTCAGGTATTTAACAAACAATAAAGACAAACTGTTCAACGATGTCATTCAACACCTGTCAACAGGTCCGGGAAAAGTGGCAAATGGGTTGATTCCGGCAAATTGGCCTGGTGGGTATATTATTCATAGTTGAAAGTGTTTACATATATTTTTTTTTTTTTCAAGAATAAATAACTGGAGTTTTGAACTGAGCACTTTCGGCGCCAATTTACACGAATTTGTTCCACTGACAAAATTAAAAGTTACGCTTATGTATTTTGTAGGAAAATGAAATATGTTGTTGACCTGTCAAAAATTATAAATCTCCTGCATAGGCTATAACTTGCCTATTTTGTACCTTCCCCGCCGAAATTCATATTCTACTCATCATTCAAGACATGTTCGTCCAAACAGAAGGGAGCCATCCACAAGCTTGGTATTTCATTATTTTTTTTATTTTTATTTTTTTAATCATATGACTGCATATCAGAGATATCCATGATGATTCACCAGGCGGACTATAATCCTGTCTGGTGCCAGTCTGAGTGAGTTCCACTGATGGGTGATCAAAGTGAAAGCCAAGATATCCCTGATATAATATAGAAAATTCTGCCGAATACCCAGAATTCACTGTAGTGTAGATTGAAGATGGCTTTCTACTGTTTGGGTGAACATGTGTTGATAAGTAGAATATGAATTTCGGTGGGAAAGACACAAAACAGGTGTACATTAAAGTTATATTATGCACGAGATTTATAATTTTTGACAGGTCAACAACTTATTTCACTTTCCTACACAATACATAAGCGGAACTACAGTATTTTTTTTATTTTGTCAGTGGAACAAACTCCTGTAAATTGGCACCAAAAGTGCTCAGTTCATAACTCCAGTTATTTATTCTTGAAAAAAAAAATATATAAACACTTTCAACTATGAATAATATACGGTACCCTTGTTGTCAGACCAACACTTCTTAAATAACTGATTTTCTCGTGTAATGCAGACCTATCAATTTTAGAATCGTGCATTCATTTTGTCAAAAAGTGGCGAAAACTGGGTACCAGTTAATTATAACCACAGAAAAAAATTAACATTTTTGACAAATCTCACACATTGGCAGTGATTGGAGCTTTCAAAACTTGAGAGCTTCGGTGTAGGATCTGCCTGTCCAGCTATATTTACTAGTAGTGATCAGTTTAACTTTGTGTGGTATTTTACTGTTTTATTTACTGTTTTCATATTAAAGATTTTCTTTCGTTTAATAAAATATGTAGTTGTTTCTTTATTTTCTGTTGAAAGAAACTCTGCTTCACACACCGGTCCAGATTCTGTAAACCATTATGGGTACTTTCCTCACTGGAAGAGGTTCGAGAATAAAAAAAAAAAACCAAAAAAAAAACCGACCGACCGACCCTGGAAAATTTGAGCCTGTTACCGGAAACAAACAATTTTTTTTTTTTTTGGCCTTATTGATCCCAACCCCATTACATTTGACTGACATTGAGCTATTTCCTGTGCTCAAAGTATAAGACAAAAATAAGAATGTCTGTCCACCGTTGGTGTTCTCACAATATACATGTAGTTTGAGAACCAGCAGCATAAGAACCTTATCAAGAATGAGTGACTTTGAATTACTCTTCCGTTTCGCGCTGTACCTTCCAGATTAAATATATGTTACATCAAGTTCAATTGTATCTCGATAAGGGTCCTGTTTTGTCCTTTCATATATGTACACACTGAATCTGGTGAAGAACTAGAACCCTAGATAATAAGTGATCTTATCCTAGTTTTGGAACAGAGTTTAGTGATATATGTATACCAGTAACTGTACTATGACCAAACTTCATGAATATACACCACACATTTATCTGAATCCTGAACACCAAGGGACTATTTTTAGTGTATAGACTGTGATCAGTCAGTTGAATGCTATACTGTGTTCAAACCTTAAAGGAGTACTTACCGTATTTTATAGAGGTTCCTATTACAACGGTTAGACTCTTAAAGAAATATAACCAACTATTTTACTGTCGTTGAGGGCGATAACCTATAATTTTTATTACAATTTGTGAAGCCATATTTCCGCTTTGAAGTCGACGTGGGCGCCGCCATGTTGCCTGTAGGATGACGTGGCTGATGACGTCAGTATTCAGGACGACGTCACGGCTAACGCTTGATCCAGGGACTTTTCAACTATACGGACATTTGAATCACTCTGGGTCAGAGTTTTAATTCTAGGAAAAAACTGGCGCGGCAAATCTCACGGGGGTAGTTCCTAAAAAGAAATTGTTGGTTATCTCCGCCAACTGAAGAATTTTCTTTTCTATTCAACTGAGACTTGCTCGATTCAATTTGGACAGAATTTGAAGCTGAGCGATAAACTAAAAGAGCGTCCTCGGCAATTGTCCAGTGATTTGAGTTGAACGACGATGCTTCTATGTTTGTAAACATTTTCATGATTACACTTGAACTACCTAAATCAACTAGAACATCCGTGAGTTTACTGGGTTCCTTCTCGTGTGAATTATCGGCATGACCAACCTTAAATCTCCATGACGTTGTGACGTTTTTAGATGAGTATACATCCACTTCCGCTCATCTAAAAACGTCACACAGTGGTGCAATGGCGGCGCCCAGTGCACGCCGTGGCGCGCAACAAAATATTCAATATTTCTTTTATTTCGCATTCTATCAGCATAAGTTTTATATAATAAGGGTTTGAATACGATTGTTGATAAATATAGTCACATTCAAAAATAAGGTAAGTACTCCTTTAAAAGAGGAAGGGTACATTGTATGTAATTCTACATCTTGTCATAGTGATATTAAACTTAGTGGTACTGAATACAGCTGAAATTGTTTTTACGTTATATTGCTCTTTTTTTTTGTAGGATCTTCGCCATGAGATCTCAGAGGTTCATGCTGAGATGGAGGCCATGGATGTCTCTGATGACAGGTACGATTATTTTTCATTTTATGTGTGTTTGTCTGTATTAAAGTCTGTTCAGCTCAACCTCTGCTGTTCACCTGAAATATCTCGTGTCTGAGATAACTGTTAGCCTTGGTATCTATTTCTTTGAATATACGATACATGTAAGGCCACTGTTAATTAATAGTTTGTTTCATGACCTTGCTTTTGAAAATATGAATGCTACATGTACATGCGCTAATTAGTAATTACTGTAGGGATATATCTAAGACCAGGATTAAATCTGTTGATCCATTGTCCAGAGTGCTGAATGTTACTGTTGTTGAACCACCATCTTTCAACTGGATGAGTATTTCATCAACCACCAGTCTTAACTTTGCTCTGTTCAATAAATGATCAACCACAGCTTTAGCTGGTGTTTCCTCTGGGAACTGAAATATTGTAAAAGGCACAAAAAATTGATTTCTTAATGTGATATAATGCACCATTTATTAGCACCAATGTGCATGGTGGTGAAACGACAATGATCTGTCAAATTTATAAACTGCGGGAGAAGCCTTGTTTCTTATCTCACCGTGTTATGCATAGGCTCTGTTTTCAAAATATTTTAGGTTTATTGCTGAATATTCTATGTATATGACATCCACTGCACCGTAAATTCAAAGCCAGTTTAAAATACTGACAGCTAACTCGTATCTGAAAAAACTGTTATTCCTTATCAATGAAATTGAAAGTTAAGGTGAAGCTGTTTCGGAGGTCATTAATGAGACGTTGTTGACAGGGATTCCGATATCCTGACAAGACATTCTGACAATAGAGAGTGGTTCAAGTTCAACACATACTGGTGATTGGATTTGTCCACACATCCTACAGTACTTCAGAGAAAGTCTCTGTCCAGCCATTTGTCTATCTCTGACTATAGATACGTTCCAGGGAAATATTTGTAGTTCTATTCTACAGTAGACCCACTATAGACATATTTCGGCAGCCGAGAGAAGTGAGATTCAATCTTTTTCCCTGCGTTTTCGACTTTTTTGCATCAGTGCCAATAAGTAATACACATGCATAATCATTAACCACAAAAAAAATAGATGCATGCAGGTCCTGAGAAACAAAGCATTTAATTAGTAGTAGCTTTTAGAATTCAAAATCAGGATCTTTGTTTATTCTACTCAGATTTCCCCAGGATAGTTCAATCTTGGACTGTAAACATCTGTACATAGACATGAAGATAAGTGGGGGTTCATGTGACAAACACAGATCACCTAATATTTCAGTAACATTGCATCCTGTACTTTTCTTCCAACATCATGAATTGTTCAAAATAGACCTGTGTGTGTGTGTATCGTTTCCTGTATCCTATTTTCTACACACGAATGAGCTGGCCGGACCAGTACTCAACAATAACCAGGAAGTACATCCAGGCCATAGTGGTAATGTGGATGAGGTTTATGTAGACATGTGAAGCTCTCACATAAACAGAGGATATGAATGCATGTCAGTCTCTTTCTCAGAAGGTTATACATGTATCCTATCAATGCTCCCCAATCGTAAATGTCACTATATAGGATCTTCAGTATTTCAACGAAATTTGGTGTTCTGAGCACCCATACCATGAATAGTTAACAGTGTTATGACATCATGATTGCATCTGGACCAATCCACTTGCAGTCAGGGACGGGAGATAGAGTCACCGTGTCTGTTTACCACAAGTGTTTACACCAAAGGCCAAGTAGCAGGAACACAACTGGGCTGGGTGGTGCTTAGTTGGTTCGTCGTGATATAGCTGAAATATTGTTGAAAGCGACATTAAATTCTATTCACTCACTCACTCACTTACACCAAAGGCCAGTCCGTATATCTACCCCGTATTATGGTGCCACAATGTCGGGAGCACAGCAACAACAAAAGACAGTCACACCCCACCAGCGTACCATCTAATTCGGCTGAGCCAACCAGACGTTCTCTATCATCAATGTCCCCTTCAAAGCACTACGAAGCGTTCTCAGGATTGGTTGACACTGATTGGTTGATTGAGTTATTGCAAGCCTGTTGGATCATTCAAGTGACATATCTAAATGGAGGAGCAGATAGGATTTAATTTTAATTAGATTGACTTTAAAGCATTCTTAATGTACTTTGTATCAGGTATCAAATACTACATGTATGTAAGGCATCCAAGAAAAGTTTGCTCAAACATAACATAAATTATGTTTTCTTGTTTCCAAACATTTTACATAGAAGTTGAAGAGCCTTAGCGAGGCTTGATCAACCTTGATAAACTGAATTGTCAGTATAAATGTATGTCATCTGATCATCTGTAACAAATTCACACAGAGGACATCAATAGATTTGAATTAGAGTTTACCCATAATGATTACAACATCTAAGCCTTGAACCTGTCTTTTTTTAAAAAAATAATTTTTTTTACCCTATTTCAAATTTTTCGAACAGCATTTTTGGACTCACAAGCAGAAAAAACATCTTTATGTCAAATGAGACTAAATAGTGTGACATGGATATGTTATTTATCCCAAGAGTTGAAAAGACAGCTAGTGAAATTTGTAGAACGTTTGTAGAATCTCCCTCTGCAGGTGCCTGAAGTTGACTTTTGCGGTCTGATTTATTAGAAAAAAGATCACATTGTGCATCTTTTTGAGGATCGGACCCAATGATCTGATACCCAAATGGAAAGCAATTCAGCTGGATTGATTCTTGTACACGTAAAAGATTTCTTTTCATAAAGCACTTCAATTATCCTGTGTACTTGAACAGGATAGTACAAACTGGAAACTAAGAATCTAAGGGAAATAACTCTACAGAGCATAATGACTCCGGGTCTAATTCCAAAAACTGTGGTAGAAATCCTAGTGCATGTAATTTCTCCTGGCAAGTTTCACATTGTGGTTGTGGTTTTACTTTCTCTGTATGTTTGTGTTCAGTAGAAACTGAAATAAACTGAAATTCCATTAAAACTGTAATTACAATCACACAATGTCATCTAAAGTTACCATTGTCTGAACAGTGAAATAAGGTTTTATCTCTTCTGGATTGGGGGATTGGAGGGGAGTACCTTTTACTCCAGTAATAATTCTAGCAGTCTACAACCATGATAAATGTCAGATTCCCAAGCTGAAAGAGGAAGATGAGGTAGGGGAGTGTGGGATAAAGGTGTATCTTTGGCTCAGTACATGTGTCTCCCTCCTCCTGCATCTATTAACAATGCAAGTATATAACCTTTCTCCAGTTTTCGAGACATTTTCAGTGTAAATACATGTAACTTTCTGAGCATACATGTGCATGAAACCCTATATAACCATGTATCAGGCCTGGCCTTTTGAGCACTCCATCACGCTCCTAATTTTCTTTAGGAGGAGCGTCATTTTCGTGCACCTCGGCTCGTCAGTCTGCGTTGTTGTTGTTGTAATACTATCAAGCACTGTTTTTGGGCTGCATTAGATAAAGCTAGTTAACTCTTTCCCCCATACACTTGTGGGGAATTTT
>JAVTVY010045225.1:0-19990 GCA_036873755.1 Hanleya hanleyi | reverse complement strand
CCATTTTTGATCAGAAACAGAAGCTTCCCATCTTCGAAACCGATCCCACCAAACTCGTGAGCTGTACGGTCAAGCATCGCTGTATCGAAGAAAATTCCGAAGAAGAAGCATGGTATACTGGTATGGTTATCGGGATAGTTAAAGCAAATAGGAACGCGCCATTGAGGACAGTGTTCGAAATAGAGTACGACATCGATTCATCGCGTTGGAATTTCCCTCTGCTATCTGACATGAAGAAGGGTGACCTTATTGTAGACAACCAAGTACCAGGCATCCTAGAAGAGGAGTAGTTGCATGTGACACGTGTCATATTAGGCCATTCTTGTGATCAGTTGTCATTCATCCACTTGCCTCCAAAAGGGTTTATTGTTTACATCTGATCACAAGAAAGGAACACTTCTCGTGTCTAACCGGAATAGACCGTGGCTGTGCTCTAGCCTTTGTGTTAACTACTGTCTTAAGCATGTTAAGTGGAGACTTAGAAAGCTGACATTAAGGCTTGAGCTGGGTTCCGTTTCTCAATGTTCATCGTTCAAAACTAATAAATTTGGGAAACGGTGACTTTGGATGGGGTATCACTACCGCAAGTGTTCGTCCCAGTCAGCGAGAAGTTTAGGGTCATTCAAGAATTACACAAATTTGGAAAATGTGGACTCTTTTTCTCTGTTTGAAAACTTTAAAGTTGTGAAAGAAAGCCAAATGTTTGACTTCCTGTTGTATTGCTTGAATGCCCTTTCAGGTTAGTTTGAAAACCTGTCCTGGTACTTTTCAAAGTTTGTAAATCACTTCAATAACAAACAGCTGATAGGACATATTCTAAAATCTCGAATCATGTAACAGTCAATAGAAACCATCTACAAATTCAGTCTGAATATTTTGTCAAAATTTAACAGAAAATAAAACGAAGCAAAACATTGAAATCAGGGGAACGTGTGAGTTTCCCAATATTTAATTATTTGTAAATGTGTTATATGGTTGTAAATATCAGTTGTAAATATGACACACTGCAACCAAATTGTGTATATAATATTTGTTGCATTGTGTTGATACAAAGGTGATCCTGTATTCTACGAAATCTGTAACCAAAATGTAATTCCGTCACATAATTCAAAATCTCTGTTACGTCATTCCTGGACAATTTTGCCCATGTTGTTGACCAGTAGTACATCACAACAGAATTCATGTGTTTGGGTCTGTCCTCAGAATTTTTTAGAACGGATAAATTTGAAACTCCTTAAAACATGGACCAAAATGTAATTCCATCATGCAGTTTTGCTTAACCACATTTATCAATTTGAAACTTTACTTGACGGAAATCAGATATAATGCAGTCCAGATGCTCAGGACTCGAATAAAACATCTCCTGAAATGAGAAATATTCAAGTTTTGATGGAATATACGTGTAACCGACAAATCTTCACATCATTGAAAACTGTTGACCGCTTCTCTCTTGCAGGAAACTAGCCTTTGTTTATGTATGCTATGATTGTCTTTTTGAATTTGGTTCTAATGCTGTTATATGGAATTTGGAATGTCTTTGGATTATGGACGCAGATGACTGAATTATGAATGATGGACCAGACGCTTGTTATCTTTTACCTTCATGGTACAAATAAGTACAGTATCTAATTGAACACTATATTGTTATCATTAGGGGTGTGCTGTAATATTTTCTCATGAAAACCTGTAGCAGAAGAATGGAGCATAACTAAGTGGTAGCAGTTAACCTGTAGCAGGTCATAATATCAATGATTGGATCACACTACAGTATTAAATTAAGCTACAGTGTATCTCCTTAATCTTAGACTGGGAAACTTTAATGTGATCCTCATAATCATTATAAAGAACAGCACACCCTGATTGGTTATGAAGCTTGGAGTGACACTACAAGCAGGTTAAATTTCAGGCATGTGCAGTATTCACATGTTAAACTATTTCAAATCCTAAACAGAGGTAGTGCAGTAACAAGGTTTTGCAGGTTTTCTCCTGCCTTGTACCATAAAGGCCTAGTTTTCTCAAAAGCAGTGAGTGCATGTACTTCTGTCTCCTCCGTGATTGTTTGTATCCAAGTTCCTGGCTGTGCAAACTCTGAATTCCACAATTTGTAATTGCTATAGCTATGATGTAAATATAACATATCATACAGAATTTCCACTGGTGGATTTAACCACAATTATACATGTAATATATAATGAACCAGGGATTTATTTGAACTCTCCTGCGTCGGTGTACAGTATAAAGTAGTTAGGTTTGACCGTGCTTGTCTGGCAAAGTGAAAAAAAAAAAAAATGAAATCACAAAAAAAAAATTCATGGAATACCTTATTGTCACTTTATTATTGTTGTTGCATCTTACTCTGTGAATCTTCGGGATGACCAATGAAATGATTCAAGTAGTAGTATAAGAGCATTTGAGCATTTGAGCGCTAATTGACCTCAGAAATTTGCATATTTTGTGGAGGACACGTGGAGGTCACACGCGACAGCCAATCAGAAGCGAGTATTCTGTCACATGGGGTCATTGTGGTGGGGTGGTGGATGGTGGGTTTAAGATGGCGTTTGTGGTGGGGTGGTGGATGGTGGGTTTAAGATGGCGGTTGTGGTGGGGTGGTGGATGGTGGGTTTAAGATGGCGGTTGTGGTGGGGTGGTGGATGGTGGGTTTAAGATGGCGGTTGTGGTGGGGTGGTGGATGGTGGGTTTAAGATGGCGGTTGTGGTGGGGTGGTGGATGGTGGGTTTAAGATGGCGGTTGTGGAAATTTGCATATTAGGGAGGTCACGGGAGGGTCACAGAGGTCAAGTGCAGTATAGTTCCGGCAGAAAGACCAAAAGCTACCTCCAATCCAGGAGAGTTCCAATTGCTGCAGGGAATGTATTCAGGATGTATTCATCCGCGGTGATGCGGTCTGACCGCGGTTTTGGCGGTGATTCGGTCTCGGGAAAAGGCTTCCGCGGAGAAAAAGTAGTCCCTAGATAAAATGGTCCGATGGGGTCGAGTGAGGTATCAAAGTGAAGCTTATGTGAAGGGGCATCTAATGGGCTGGGTGTGGGGTTGAACTATCGGCATTCTGCGCATGCGCGGTGGCCGAAGGGTATGAAAATAGACGTTTTGGAGCCAGGGGAGCCCCTAATGGTCCAATCGGGTCGAGTGAGGTATCAAAGTGAAGCATTCGTGAAGGGACATCTGATGGGCTGGGTGTGGGGTTGAACTATCGGCATTCTGCGCATGCGCGGTAGCCCAAGGGTATGAAAATAGACGTTTTTGAGCTAGGGGAGCCCCTAATGGTCCGATGGAGGCGTATGAGGTATCAAAGTGAAGCATTCGTGAAGGGGCATCTAATGGGCTGGGTGTGGGGTTGAACTATCGGCATTCTGCGCATCCGCGGTGGCCGAAGGGTATGAAAATAGCCGTTTTGGAGCTAGGGGAGCCACTAATGGACCGATGGGGTCGAGTGAGGTATCAAAGTGAAGCATTCGTGAAGGGGCATCTGATGGGCTGGGTGTGGGGTTGAAGTATCGGCATTCTGCGCATGCGCGGTGGCCGAAGGGTATGGAAATAGACGTTTTGGGATCTAGGGGAGCCCCTAATGGGCCGATGGAGTTGTATGAGGTATCAATGTGAAGCCTAGGTGAAGGAGCAATGGGGTGGGTGCATGTAAAATTTTTCCTAAAAAAAAAACGGAACACGGACTTTACGTGAAAATGCCTATATGGGGTATGGGGGGTATATAGGTCGCCGGGCTTAACGGGGCTTGCCTATCAATAGAGTTATCTCCCCCTAGTTCCAGAGTGGGTGTATGTAAAATTTTTCCTGAAAAAATACGGAATACGGACTTTATCCTAAATTACGGGAAAATGCCTATATGGGGTATGGGAGGTATAGGATCAATGTTTGTCCCCCTGGGAAACCTACTTCTCGACATTTGCGGTATGGGTTGTGGGGTCGCGTTTTCTTAGTCTCGTCATTTAGAACATGATAGGAAGTGTCCCGGCACGAATCGGTGAAATTTTTGAAAAAAGTCACCGAGCCCCATATAGGCCCATACTGGGGTATAGGATCAACGTTTGTCCCCCTGGGAAACGTACTTCTATACATTTGCGGTAGGGTTGTGGGGTCTCGTTTTACTCGTCTCGTCATTTAGAACATGATAGGAAGTGTGCG
The DNA here is from genome assembly GCA_036873755.1 of Hanleya hanleyi. NCBI lineage: Eukaryota > Metazoa > Mollusca > Polyplacophora > Lepidopleurida > Hanleyidae > Hanleya > Hanleya hanleyi. The sequence continues at coordinate 15,830 of JAVTVY010045225.1, read as the reverse complement.
GAGCGAATCGGTGAAATTTTTGAAAAAGTACGATATAGCCCCATATAGACATATATATATATAAATATATATTCCCATACTGGGGTATAGGTTCAATGTTTATCCTACTGGGAAACCCACTTCTATACATTTGCGGTAGGGTTGTGGGGTCTCGTTTTTCACGTCTCGTCATGTAGAACATGATAGGAAGTGTTGCGGAGCGAATCGGTGAAATTTTTGAAAAAAGTCACCAAGGCCTGGGTAGGCCCATAGGCCTATACTGCATGGCTATGGATGTATAGGGCCATACGGGGTGGACATGTTGGAGTCTAGGTGAGTCCCTGGTGGTCCAATGGGGTCGAGTGAGGTCTTATTTTGAAGCTCTCGTGCAGGAGCACTTGACTAGTGTATTGTTTGTTTTCAATAGTCTGCGCATGCGCAGTCTGGCCGTAGTAGAGAAATCAGGCATTTTGGGGGGTATGTGGATGTGTGTTTGGGTTAGAGATGGGCTAATCACGGTTCGAATAGGTCGTGGAAGGTGTCAAAGTGAAGCTTGTGTGGGTTAGAGTCAGAATGGTGTGTTTTAAGTGCAAGTCGCGTTAATCTGCGCATGCGCAGTTGGTTGTAGTAAGTAAAGTGGCCATTTTGGGGCAGTACATGAAGGTATTTGGGGTCGAGATGGGCTATTCACGGTTCGAATGCGTCCTGGAAGGTGTCATCTTGTAGCTCTCGGGGTGTAGATCCCGATTTGAGGGCTGCTCACGTCACCTGTGACGTCATCGGTGACGTCATCAGTACGAGTAGTAGCGAAAGGGGACATTTTGGGGCAGTGAAAGGAAGGTATTTGGTGTAGAGAGGGACCATCCTTGGTCCGAATGCGTCCTGGGAGGTGTCATTTTGTAGTTCTCGGGGTGTAGACCCCGATTTGGGGATGTCCTCGTCATCTGTGACGTCATCAGTGACGTCATCAGTACGAGTAGTAGCGAAAGGGGGCATTTTGGGTGCTATGTAGGGGTGTGTTTGGGGTAGAGAGGCACCATCCTTGGTTCGAATGGGTCGTGGAGGGTGTCAAAGTGAAGCTTGTGTGGGGTAGAGTCAGAATGGCGTGTTTTTGAATGCAAGTCGCGTCAATCTGCGCATGCGCAGTTGGTTGTAGTAAGTAAAGTGGCCATTTTGGGGCAGTACATGAAGGTGTTTGGGGTAGAGAGGGACCATCCTTGGTCCGACTGCATCGTGTGAGGTGTCATTTTGTTGCTCTCGGGGTGTACATTCCGATTTGAGGGATGTCCGCGTCATCTGTGACGTCATCGGTGACGTCATCGGTACGAGTAGTAGCGAAAGTGGACATTTTCGGGCAGTACATGAAGGTATTTGGGGTCGAGATGGGCTATTCACGGTTCGAATGCGTCCTGGAAGGTGTCATCTTGTAGTTCTCGGGGTGTACATTCCGATTTGAGGGATGTCCGCGTCATCTGTGACGTCATTGATGACGTCATCGGTACGAGTAGTAGCGAAAGTGGACATTTTGTGGGTGCGTGGGGGTGAGTTTGGTGTAGAGAGGGACTATCCTTAGTCCGAATGCGTCGTGTGAGGTGTCATTTTGTAGCTCTCGAGGTGTACATTCCGAGTTGAGGCATGTCTGAAGCATCTGTGACGTCATTGTTGACGTCATCAGTAGGAGTAGTAGCGAAAGTGGACATTTTGGGGCAGTGAAGGAAGGAATGCGTCGTGTGAGGAGTCATTTTGTAGCTCTCGAGGTGTACATTCCGATTCGAGGGATGTCCGCGTCATCTGTGACGTCATTGATGACGTCATCGGTACGAGTAGTAGCGAAAGTGGACATTTTGTGGGTGCGTGGGGTGAGTTTGGTGTAGAGAGGAACCATCCTTGGTCCGAATGCGTCCTGAGAGGTGTCATGCTGTAGCTCTCGGGGTGTACATTCCGAGTTGAGGGATATCCACAGCATCTGTGACGTCATTGGTGACGTCATCAGTACGAGTAGTAGCGAAAGTGGGCATTTTTTAGCAGTGAAGGATGTTATTTGGTGTAGAGATGGACCATCCGCGGTGCGAATGCGTCGTGTGAGGTGTCATCTTGTAGCAACGCCCACCAAAGCCATTCCTAATGCTTCAACGCCCTGGTGAAATAGCTCAGAAGCTCTGATATTCCATGGAATTGTCACTAATTCTTCGAAATGCAGTGACGCCCTCGACGCCCGTCGTTACGCTTTAACACTCTAACATAACACTATGATATAGACCGGAGAGAGAACAACAACAACAGCAACAACAACAAGGATGACACATGAGAGAACAACAACAACAAGAAGTTTTTTTCATATAGTTTATTCTCCCCAATGTTACATCATACCCACGCTGGGGGAGCCGCGTTGGGTATATTTACAATTCAAGAAGATTCTTGAGGCCACCATTTGCATCTGTCATATTCGTTCCTGTCCGTTAGATGTATTCTTGTCCAATCAGAAGTCTTCATTTCAGAAAGTTCCATCTTCGGCCATGTTCGCTTCGAACCGTTTATTCTAATCATCGTCGGGCAGCCCAGGATACCGTTGAGGCAACATATCCTCAGATAGTTACTTGTGCATTCTGAGTATCTATCAGTGCATGGGTGAATACATTCACCCGATGGGTTGGTCGGTCAGCTTGGTCACGAAGAACGTAACATTGGTCACACTGTCCACTGTCCATTTGGTGTTGGGGCGTTGTTGTTGGGCCCATTCCAAGGGATCCACGGTGTTCAGTTTCTCCAGCATCGTCTCTAGCGACACTCGGTTAATGATGGTAAACGGTTGGTCAAATACCCGGATGTTACTGCTCGGGTAAAAGTATCGGACTTGATCTGTCTCCTTATGCTGCAGCACATAACCAAACGCCAGATTTAATTTGAAGGACGTTGCTTGGTCATTGAAGATGGCTTCCACGTATCTACGTAGACGGGCGAGGTCGGTCAGTCGAAAATTGTAGATATCTTGAATAGGGCGATGACGGTGGAAACAGTGCCGTATCATGGTCCAATGGCGCCGATAGATGTCACTCACTGGATGGGCGCCCTGTAAGAGATCGCTAGGAACATTTATGGGCTCGTCCAGAAAATGTTCGATGTTATCAGGCATATGACTCGAAACCGTAACGGTGGGGTCCGGCTGGATATCCAGGCTCTTCTGAACTGTGGGTATAGACGGGCTCTCCTTCATCGCATCACCAGTGGCATTCGTCTCCCCGGGCTCATCTTCACTAGGTCTGACTTTCCGCGGCTCCTCTTCAGTAGGAAGTTGTCGCACATGCCATGGTACCGGGGCATGAATCAACCGTTGGTGTCGCAGCAACTGACTGCGTCGTTTGAAGAGTTGACCACAACCGTTACATTGTTCCGTCGCGCCCTCGTGAAATGAGCGTTCGTGGCACAGTAAATGATCCTCCCGATTGAATGACCGTGCGCAGGTTGTACAAGTATACCGAACATTGTTGTGTGTGGAAGCCTCGTGGCGTCGTAAATTATCTAGACGAGTAAACAGCTTCTGGCAAGTTGTGCAAGTGAACATCTTGGTGGTTGACAGAGTGTCTGATGAAACAGCCAGGCCGCTTCCCTTTTATAGAACACTAGCTGGTGATCTATACTGACCTTTGACCCCGGCGCGCAAAGGTTTCCACCGCACGGTGGAAACCTTTACACCGCGCGCGCCGGGGTCAAAGGTCAGTTCCGGCCACCACCACCACCACCACCACCACCGGGCGATTTTGCACGACGAGGAGAGCAAAGTACACTTCGTGGACGAACCCATACATGTTCCTAGCGATCTGTTACACGAACACCATCCAGTGAGTGACATCTATCGGCGCCATTGGCACATGATCCATCTTCAACGATCAAACTACGGCCTTCAAGTTGAATCTGGCGTTTGGTTATGTGCTGCAGCATAAGGACACAGACCAAGCAGCCCGATATTTTTACCCGAGCAGTAACATCCGGGTATTTGACGAACCGTTTACCATCATTAACCGGGCGTCGCTAGAGGCAATGCTGGAGAAACTCGACACTGTGGATCCCTTGGAATGGGCCCAACAACAACGCCCCAACACCAAGTGGACAGTGGAGAGTGTGACCAATGTTACGTTTTTCGTTACCAAGCTGACCGACCACCCCCATCGGCTGAATGCGTCACTCATGCACTGATGAATACCATAACATGCCGTACATACTCTATATGTCTACATGTTGATCGTTGACGTTACGGAGATGACCGAAGAGACACGGAGGTTACCGAAGATGTCACGGCTCGGCCCTCGACTTGGGGATAGTTGAACTGAGTGTGCTAAAAATAGATCACCAGCTAGCGTTCTATAAAAGGGAAGCGGCCTGGCTGTTTCATCAGACACTCTGTCAACCACCAAGATGTTCACTTGCACAACTTGCCAGAAGCTGTTTACTCGTCTAGATAATTTACGACGCCACGAGGCTTCCACACACAACAATGCTCGGTATACTTGTACAACCTGCGCACGGTCATTCAATCGGGAGGATCATTTACTGTGCCACGAACGCTCATTCCACGAGGGCGCGACGGAACAATGTAACGGTTGTGGTCAACTCTTCAAACGACGCAGTCAGTTGCTGCGACACCAACGGTTGATTCATGCCCCGGTACCATGGCATGTGCGACAACTTCCTACTGAAGAGGAGCCGCGGAAGGTCAGACCTAGTGAAGATGAGCCCGGGGAGACGAATGCCACTGGTGATGCGATGAAGGAGAGCCCGTCTATACCCACAGTTCAGAGCCTGGATATCCAGCCGGACCCCATCGTTACGGTTTCGAGTCATACGCCTGACAACATCGAACATTTTCTGGACGAGCCCATAAATGTTCCTAGCGATCTCTTACAGGGCACCCATCCAGTGAGTGACATCTATCGGCGCCATTGGACCATGATACGGCACTGTTTCCACCGTCATCGCCCTATTCAAGATATCTACAATTTTCGACTGCCCGACCTCGCCCGTCTACGCAGCTACGTGGAAGCCATCTTCAATGACCAAGCAACGTCCTTCAAATTAAATCTGGCGTTTGGTTATGTGCTGCAGCATAAGGAGACAGATCAAGTCCGATACTTTTACCCGAGCAGTAACATCCGGGTATTTGACCAACCGCTTACCATCATTAACCGAGTGTCGCTAGAGACGATGCTGGAGAAACTGAACACCGTGGATCCCTTGGAATGGGCCCAACAACAACGCCCCAACACCAAGTGGACAGTGGACAGTGTGACCAATGTTACGTTCTTCGTGACCAAGCTGACCGACCAACCCATCGGGTGAATGTATTCACCCATGCACTGATAGATACTCAGAATGCACAAGTAACTATCTGAGGATACGTTGCCTCAACGGTATCCTGGGCTGCCCGACGATGATTAGAATAAACGGTTCGAAGCGAACATGGCCGAAGATGGAACTTTCTGAAATGAAGACTTCTGATTGGACAAGAATACATCTAACGGACAGGAACGAATATGACAGATGCAAATGCGCCTCAAGAATCTTCTTGAATTGTAAATATACCCCAACGCGGCTCCCCCAGCGTGGGTATGATGTAACATTGGGGAGAATAAACTATATGAAAAAACTTCTTGTTGCTGTTGTTCTCTCATGTGTCATCCTTGTGGTTGCTGTTGCTGTTGTTGTTGTTCTCTCTCCGGTCTATATCATAGTGTTATGTTAGAGTGTTAAAGCGTAACGACGGGCGTCGAGGGTGTCACTGCATTTCGAAGAATTAGTGACAATTCCATGGAACATCAGAGCTTCTGAGCTATTTCACCAGGGCGTTGAAGCATTAAGAATGGCTTTGGTGGGCGTTGCTACAAGATGACACCTCACACGACGCATTCGCACCGCGGATGGTCCATCTCTACACCAAATAACATCCTTCACTGCTAAAAAAATGCCCACTTTCGCTACTACTCGTACTGATGACGTCACCAATGACGTCACAGATGCTGTGGATATCCCTCAACTCGGAATGTACACCCCGAGAGCTACAACATGACACCTCTCAGGACGCATTCGGACCAAGGATGGTTCCTCTCTACACCAAACTCACCCCCACGCACCCACAAAATGTCCACTTTTGCTACTACTCGTACCGATGACGTCATCAATGACGTCACAGATGACGCGGACATCCCTCAAATCGGAATGTACACCTCGAGAGCTACAAAATGACACCTCACACGACGCATTCCTTCCTTCACTGCCCCAAAATGTCCACTTTCGCTACTACTCCTACTGATGACGTCAACAATGACGTCACAGATGCTTCGGACATGCCTCAACTCGGAATGTACACCTCGAGAGCTACAAAATGACACCTCACGCGACGCATTCGGACTAAGGATAGTCCCTCTCTACACCAAACTCACCCCCACGCACCCACAAAATGTCCACTTTCGCTACTACTCGTAACGATGACGTCATCAATGACGTCACAGATGACGCGGACATCCCTCAAATCGGAATGTACACCCCGAGAACTACAAGATGACACCTTCCAGGATGCATTCGAACCGTGAATAGCCCATCTCGACCCCAAATACCTTCATGTACTGCCCGAAAATGTCCACTTTCGCTACTACTCGTACCGATGACGTCACCGATGACGTCACAGATGACGCGGACATTCCTCAAATCGGAATGTACACCCCGAGAGCAACAAAATGACACCTCACACGATGCAGTCGGACCAAGGATGGTCCCTCTCTACCCCAAACACCTTCATGTACTGCCCCAAAATGGCCACTTTACTTACTACAACCAACTGCGCATGCGCAGATTGACGCGACTTGCATTCAAAAACACGCCATTCTGACTCTACCCCACACAAGCTTCACTTTGACACCCTCCACGACCCATTCGAACCAAGGATGGTGCCTCTCTACCCCAAACCAACCCCTACATAGCACCCAAAATGCCCCCTTTCGCTACTACTCGTACTGATGACGTCACTGATGACGTCACAGATGACGCAGACATCCCCAAATCGGGGTCTACACTCCGAGAGCTACAAAATGACACATCCCACGACGCATTCGGACCAAGGATGGTCCCTCTCTACACCAAATACCTTCCTTTCACTGCCCCAAAATGTCCCCTTTCGCTACTACTCGTACTGATGACGTCACCGATGACGTCACAGGTGACGTGAGCAGCCCTCAAATCGGGATCTACACCCCGAGAGCTACAAGATGACACCTTCCAGGACGCATTCGAATCGTGAATAGCCCATCTCGACCCCAAATACCTTCATGTACTGCCCCAAAATGGCCACTTTACTTACTACAACCAACTGCGCATGCGCAGATTAACGCGACTTGCACTTAAAAACACACCATTCTGACTCTAACCCACACATGCTTCACTTTGACACCTTCCACGACCTATTCGAACCGTGATTAGCCCATCTCTAACCCAAACACACATCCACATACCCCCCCCAAAATGCCTGATTTCTCTACTACGGCCAGACTGCGCATGCACAGACTATTGAAAACAAACAATACACTAGTCAAGTGCTCCTGCACGAGAGCTTCAAAATAAGACCTCACTCGACCCCATTGGACCACCAGGGACTCACCTAGACTCCAACATGTCCACCCCGTATGGCCCTATACACGCATAGCCATGCAGTATAGGCCTATGGGCCTACCCAGGCCTTGGTGACTTTTTCAAAAATTTCACCGATTCGCTCCGCAACACTTCCTATCATGTTCTACATGACGAGACGTGAAAAACGAGACCCCACAACCCTACCGCAAATGTATAGAAGTGGGTTTCCCAGTAGGATAAACATTGAACGTATACCCCAGTATGGGAATATATATTTATATATATATGTCTATATGGGGCTATATCGTACTTTTTCAAAAATTTCACCGATTCGCTCCGCAACACTTCCTATCGTGTTCTACATGATGAGACGAGTAAAACGAGACCCCACAACCCTACCGCAAATGTATAGAAGTGCGTTTCCCAGGGGGACAAACATTGATCCTATACCCCAGTATGGGCCTATATGGGGCTCGGTGACTTTTTTCAAAAATTTCACCGATTCGTGCCGGGACACTTCTAATCATGTTCTAAATGACGAGACTAAGAAAACGCGACCCCACAACCTATACCGCAAATGTCGAGAAGTAGGTTTCCCAGGGGGACAAACATTGATCCTATACCTCCCATACCCCATATAGGCATTTTCCCGTAATTTAGGATAAAGTCCGTATTCCGTATTTTTTCAGGAAAAATTTTACATACACCCACCCTGGAACTAGGGGGCGATAACTCTATTGATAGGCAAGCCCCGTTAAGCCCGGCGACCTATATACCCCCATACCCCATATAGGCATTTTCACGTCATTTAGGATAAAGTCCGTGTTCAGTTTTTTTTTTTAGGAAAGATTTTACATGCACCCACCCCATTGCCTGGATGCCCCTTCACCTAGGCTTCACATTGATACCTCATACAACTCCATCGGCCCATTAGGGGCTCCCCTAGATCCCAAAACGTCTATTTCCATACCCTTCGGCCACCGCGCATGCGCAGAATGCCGATACTTCAATCCCACACCCAGCCCATCAGATGCCCCTTCACGAATGCTTCACTTTGATACCTCACTCGACCCCATCGGTCCATTAGTGGCTCCCCTAGCTCCAAAACGGCTATTTTCATACCCTTCGGCCACCGCGCATGCGCAGAATGCCGATAGTTCTACCCCACACCCAGCCCATTAGATGACCCTTCACGAATGCTTCACTTTGATACCTCATACGCCTCCATCGGACCATTAGGGGCTCCCCTAGCTCAAAAACGTCTATTTTCATACCCTTGGGCCACCGCGCATGCACAGAATGCCGATAGTTCAACCCCACACCCAGCCCATCAGATGTCCCTTCACGAATGCTTCACTTTGATACCTCACTCGACCCGATTGGACCATTAGGGGCTCCCCTGGCTCCAAAACGTCTATTTTCATACCCTTCGGCCACCGCGCATGCGCAGAATGCCGATAGTTCAACCCCACACCCAGCCCATTAGATGCCCCTTCACGAATGCTTCACTTTGATACCTCACTCGACCCGATTGGACCATTAGGGGCTCCCCTGGCTCCAAAACGTCTATTTTCATACCCTTCGGCTACCGCGCATGCGCAGAATGCCGATAGTTCAACCCCACACCCAGCCCATTAGATGCCCCTTCACGAATGCTTCACTTTGATACCTCACTCGATCCCATTGGACCATTTGTGGCTCCCCTAGCTCCAACACGGCTATTTCCATACCCTTCGGCCACCGCGCATGCGCAGAATGCCGATACTTCAACCCCACACCCAGCCCATCAGATGCCCCTTCACGAATGCTTCACTTTGATACCTCACTCGACCCCATTGGACCATTAGGGGCTCCCCTGGCTCCAAAACGTCTATTTTCATACCCTTCGGCCACCGCGCATGCGCAGAATGCCGATAGTTCAACCCCACACCCAGCCCATTAGATGTCCCTTCACGAATGCTTCACTTTGATACCTCACTCGACCCCATCGGACCATTTTATCTAGGGACTACTTTTTCTCCGCGGAAGCTTTTTCCCGAGACCGAATCACCGCCAAAACCGCGGTCAGACCGCATCACCGCGGATGAATACATGAATACATCCCCTGCAGCAATTGGAACTCTCCTGGATTGGAGGTAGCTTTTGGTCTTTCTGCCGGAACTATACTGCACTTGACCTCTGTGACCCTCCCGTGACCTCCCTAATATGCAAATTTCTGAGGTCAATCGGACTCAATTTACGCTTTGTATACTACTCCTGCGCCACTAATACACAAGTCCTCACAGGCAGTCTTCCCGATAATGTGACCACCTGTGAAAGGAAAGTGGAAATAAGGCACAAATTTGAAGTACTGATAAATTAAACGAACTAGTTTAATAAAAAAGATTTTTGAATCTATCCCCTACGAAAACATCTTGTATCTCAGTCAACTCTTTCCCATACCTGTAATCATTACTGACTGACCGCCATCAACTATATAAATCTTGTTTCAGTTGTGGCACATGACACTTGTTTTTGATTGTTTGGCTGATTGCGAGTTGCCATCAGATTCGCAATGCTGAAAAATGTTATTTTTTTTCAATTGCGATTAATTTCATACGTTGAAGTTCCTGTAGTTCCTGTAGTCCACAGAGCGCATATAATAGAGTGAAGGTGAATAAGAAATAACAGTAAGAGTTTAACAGGACTGTTTGCATTTTCCCACTGCCCAACCCTCTGACTGCATTGGGCAGAAAAACACAGCGCGCATGCGTATTCAATCTTTATCGATTTTTTTCGACACGAGAAAATTTCATCTATATAGGAGAGGGATGGAAAATGCATCCAGTATATCTTATACAATAATAAACAAGAGAGAAGCGGTCAACAGTTTTCAATGATGCCGACAAGACATCATGATGTTCCAAAAATATACAAATCCGTATCGCTGATCAGTATACTTAATCCATATGATTTTTGATGTAAAGTCGTTATCTAGAGAATGATGTATCTCAGTCACGCCTTGATTGTGTCTGTTCATATTCACACCACGATGATCTTGAACTACATTGGTCCTCACGGCCGCCAGTCCCCGGTTAATCGGAACTAGACACAAGTTACGAAACATAACGCCATAAATATTGGACTCTATACGCTCGTATTTTGCCATCACCATGCGATATGTATCGTCAAATTTGAGAAACTTTGAGTGAAGGCCCTGCTTTATAAGTTTCTGCAATAATGTTTTGTGACGTTGATTAAAGTCGTCACATTTATCAAATGCTACTAGGCGAGATATGTATACGCCATCTGCAGCTCCCACTGGAATATTGCTGTCCAGAAAGGGATAGTTTACGATATCGAAATTCTAATCATCTCTTTTGTCGTCGAGAGAGAAAGCCCGCTTCATTTTTATAGAGATGTAGGTCTAAATATGAGTAGTCGTTAGGGCTACTGTCTTAGAACAACGACTTGCTTAGCTGAATTCCACGAAATCTGTAACCAAAAAGTAGTTCCGTCACATAATTAAAAAATTCCGGTTATGTCATTCATGAACAATTTTGACCAGTCGTTCTCGCCCTTCCACCTTCGATCGATTATACGTGCATTGCCAGACACATGTCAATAGATTTCATGTGTTTGGGTCGTAGCTTGGCATGCAAATACAAATGTGAAGTTTGGGCTGACATCTCTTGTTTATGGTAACCAGGAGGTAAAATCAAACAAACCTGCATCTAAGATTCTCGTGACGACGGTGGCGTCAAATTCGGGAACATATCCCTCCAGTATCTTACTACCGTTCATCATTGGGACACCAGCCACAGCCGTGTTATCTTTGATACCAACACTTTTACCCGACAGTTTACCCGACTCCGCCCCTTTCACGTCACAACGATAATACCTGAAATATTCAATAAATATTGATCAGTGTATGGAATCTTTATCAGTGTTCACTTATTCACTGAATGTTACAGCATTAAATCACAGGCTACTTGCAATCATGAGTATATGTCGCCATATATTGTATAAACATGTTTATCAAACCTCATGCCAGATTTGTTCATCCTGATTAATTGAAAGTCGGTCACGTGATGTTCTGTAATTTGTGATAGCGCACGATATTGAGGCGATAGCGAACGGTCTCGAGGCAATAGCGCATGGTCTTCGCGCACAGTCTCTGTCATAGCCCATTTCTCTGCAAACAAACATATGTTCATCCAGTGGAGCAACAAATTAGTCAAACAAAATGTGGACGTTTGTATCCGTATTCGCACACGTGATGGTGTAAATACCAAGTGTATACTAGCCGTATGGTGATTAACAGTTTGATGCTTTTGGCACGAGGAAATTTTGATCAGCTCAAACGGCCGATGAACCGAATTGACCTGATCTGACTAAGTTTCCCCTATACCCGCCACGTTGAGCTATAGCTAGCATATTTCACGCCAGGTGTTCGTTCTGTCGCTGGATGAAAGAGATGACGTCATAGATTGAGTGGACCAGGAGGTTGCTGATTTCATTCTGAGAAAAATCCAAGGTTGTTAAATGGACCAGGATAGTGTTGGGCCACACAAATTTACTGAATTCGAGCGGCTAAATCCCTTTTGACGTAAATCTCTTTGACGTCAAAAATATTCCCGATATACTGCATATCTACTTTTACAGAGTGTGATATCACTATTTGCCAGCTCTCGACAGGTGATGTTCAACTCGTGCTTCGCACTCGTTGAACATCACCTGTCTCGAAAGGACAAATCGTGATATCACACCCAGCAGCATGCACTATCTGTATAATATATGATGATAGAAAAGGCAGGAAGCAGAGTTGAGAGCGGGTTACCACATCTCAGCAACTACTGCGCTAATCTACTACGAAAAATAGGTTTACTCCGATGTCAGTAGACGTGTTGACGCAAAATATCTTCGCCTGACTTGAATGTGTCTGTGTTTTTGAGAGAGTGTCTCAGGTAAATCGATCGGTCGATTTACCTGCACGAAAACATACAAAGTTACATTCTGAAACAAAGCCATATCACATAGACAATTTTATGGGTATTTCTGAGAAATTTGCCAACTTTAGTACCAAAGTAATCACTGGGATGCGGCTATACGCTTTCCACTTTGTTTCCTGCCTTTTCGCCATTTAAATTCACAATTTGGCGCCAGTATACTCTCGGCTCCAAGCAGTCTGTGTATTAAATCCATTGATACTGCAGTTCATTGGCTGGATTCCGTCTCACAGACATTTCAAATTAACTGGTGAAAGACTAATGATGCTATTTTCCAATCATGCCCTTCTGATGCAGCTTAAAATTCTATCAGCACCCAGCAACATTGTAATACATAAACACACGCATTATTAGAGGATACTCACTCACCACGCATTGTGTGTGTTCTCTTCCGGTTGCGGACGATAACCAGGGGTTCTGGGATACTTTACCGGAAATGCCGGTTCCACCATTTCGTGCACGCGCTGATAAGATTTCATGGCGCCATTGAGGTGCTCTGTTAAAAGCAAAAATGAAAACGAGATTTAACACTGGAAGTTACTCGAATGTAACCACCAAATCTGACATACATCAGAAAACCACCGACTATATGATCTCTCCAGTGAAATCGTTCCGGAAACATTTTGGAGAAAGGTCACTTCGGTTCAAATGTCAAAGAGGGGTTTTGGAGAAGCAGGGCTCTTTTATCTGTTGTGTCATAAGTAATATCTTGTCGCGCAGGACAATTCTTGTGGCTTAAGTTTTCAAGTAACGTTGAACTTTGAGCTACTAGCTAGCTACTGCTGCCAAGTTTCAAATATGGTATAATATCCTCTGAAATATTGTAGATTTTTCGTTATGAAATCTTTGGAAATGTCCGTGACGGAATCACAGTGAAAGTCCTTCGTTTTGATCACGCTTAAAGCTTATGTGTTGAAACTTACTCGTAAAGTGTTAAAATAACCCTTTAAGTGTGTTCACAGGGACTGCTCTTAAAGTGTTGTCCCTGTGGACACACTTAAAGGGTTATTTCAACACTTTACGAGTAAGTTTCAACACTTTAGTTTTAAGCGTGGACTACATTTGTAGTGTTGCTTATCTTTTTCTTTTGTTGTTCTTATACGACATTCTTATAGAGATATAGGGCTAAATATGATGTGCCGTTAGGGCTATTGGCTTAGAACAACGACTTGCTTAGCTGAATTCCACGAAATCGGTAACCAAAAAGTAATTCCGCACATAATTCGAAAATCCCGGTTATGTCATTCATGAACAATTTTGAACATGTTGTTGACCAGTTGTTCTCGCCCTTTCACCTTCAGTCGATTATACGTGCATTGCCAGATAAGTAGTAGCGTAAGAGTAAATTGATGTCACATTCACCCGGATGTAGTGACGTCACGGGGAGGATTGAGGAGGAACTAGTGGCGCCATCTGTACACATTGGTGGCAAAAACCCGCACTAGGGGGAGACAACTCCATCTGCATATTGGCGGCTGATGTGGGAGTGGGACCAAGATGGCGGCTGTGGGTGGTGGTGGGTTCAAAATGGCGGCTGTGGGAGGTGGTGGGTTCAAAATGGCGGCTGTGGGAGGTGGTGGGTTCAAAATGGCGGCGCAAGGGAGCAAACGAGGCGGTGGGGAGGTCACGGGGAGAAAAAACCCTCACATTACCCTAAAAAAACCTATAAGCCATATAATAATAATAAACATAATCTATAGGTGTTGTACCATGTTAATAGGATCAGTCTAGCATCTGTACCACCCTAGGGTCGAGCGTTTATTGTCCCGTGTATCTCCGCAGAAAATCAACAAACAAAATGGCGGCACAAGGATGGTGTGGGGACGCCCCTTCCACATCACGGCGTCGATCATAGCGCCATCTGCACACACTGACGCAAGGGAGACAACTCGTGTGGCCCAAGGGTATGGAAATAGCCGTTTTGGAGCTAGGGGAGTTACTACTGGTCCAGTGGGGTCGAGTGATGTATCAATGTGAAACCTAGGTGAGGGGGCATCTGATGGGCTGGGTGTGGGGTTGAACTAGCGTCATTCTGCGCATGCGCGGTGGCCCAAGGGTATGAAAATAGCCGTGTTGGGAGCTAGGGGAGCTACTAATGGGGCGATGGGGTCGAGTGAGGTATCAAAGTGAAGATTATGTGAAGGGGCACCTGACTGGACTAGTGGGATTGAACTAGCGTCATTCTGCGCATGCGCGGTGGCCCAAGGGTATGAAAATAGCCGTGTTGGAGCTAGGGGAGCTACTAATGGTCCAATGGGGTCGAGTGAGGTATCAAAGTGAAGCTTATGTGAAGGGGCATCTGACTGGACTAGTGGGGTTGAACTAGCGTCATTCTGCGCATGCGCGGTGGCCCAAGGGTATGGAAATAGCCGTTTTGGAGCTAGGGGAGTTACTAATGGGCCGATGGGGTCGAGTGAGGTATCAAAGTGAAGCCTAGGTGAAGGGGCATCTCACTCGACTAGTGGGTTGACATAGCGTCATTCTGCGCATGCGCGGTGGCCCAAGGGTATGAAAATAGCTGTGTTGGAGCTAGGGGAGCCACTATTGGTCCAGTGGGGTCATATGAGGTATCAAAGTGAAGCATTCGTGAAGGGGCATCTCATGGGCTGGGTGTGGGGTTGAAATATCGGCATTCTGCGTATGCGCGGTGGCCCAAGGGTATGGAAATAGCCGTTTCGGGATCTAGGGGAGTTACTAATGGTCCGATGGGGTCATATGAGGTATCAAAGTGAAGCTTAGGTGAAGGGGCATCCAGTCATGGGTGGGTGCATGTAAAATTTTTCCTAAAAAAAAACGGAAAACGGACTTTACCCCTAAAATAGGGGAAAACCCCTATCACCTCTAGCCAAAAGCATTAATATTGGTCCCCGGGCTTAATGGGACCTGCCTATCAAGTCAATGGGGTGATGTGAATAGCAACAAGTTCAGCAATGTTCATACAGTTTATTATCCCCAATGTTACATCATGCCCAGGCTGGGGGAGCCGCCCTGGGTATGTTTAGTATGTTCACAGCAAAACAAATTGAAATATCAAACACCATGATTTATTATTTAACGCACCGTCACATTAGGTACAAGTGTTTACTGAGCTCAAGTCAATGATCAGCATGTAGACATAGAGAGTATGTACGGCATGTTATGGTATTCATCAGTGCACGAGTGACGCATTCAACCAATGGCTGTGGTGAATCACCTTGGTAAGGAAAAATGTAACATTGGTCACCCTCTTCACTGTCCACTTGGTGT
>JAVTVY010045224.1:0-20487 GCA_036873755.1 Hanleya hanleyi | reverse complement strand
ATGAATATTGAATGTCGGATCTGACGCTTAGTCACGACCTCGAACATACAGTGGCTTCAAATCCCCATTGACTAGAATGTCAGCAGATATTCCACCGAATGACATGGATTCCATATTGGAATATCGCGAGGTCATGTGACTTCTGGGTAGATCATGTGACTACCCTCTAGGTCCATCCTTTATGTAAGCGATCACGAGAGCAAAATCACTGCGATTTGTTGAAAGAGATCATCAGTCAGAACAGAGACTAGAGTGGTGGTTGACTATTGCTTTCCAGTATGACATATTTGTCGCTTTAAAACCCTCCGTTCATTCTGTCTCTCATAAGCATATAGTTCATGTAAGAAGAAGCGACGTGAATTTACGGGATTTTCAATAGTAGCAAATGGGGAAGTGGTCGGCCATTGTTCCATATGCTAACATGTGAACTCACGTTGAAAAGCGGTATCTCCTCTTACATGAACTATATACCCTCTCCCTCTCCTATTTTACCATGCGAAGCATACACCACAGTGATGACTTGCCGCCCCCCCCCCCCTTATGTGGATATTTGTAATATTCTCTCCTTTGAAATGTTTAGCTATATCAGATGCGCCAGTTTGGTATTTTGTTCCAATTTTCCTTCAAGATAGACAAGCCGTATTGAATAGTCCCCCTTCGGTAAATAGAATATAACTTCCCAGGCTTCGCTTTTGAATTTTAGTCGTATCTGATACTTCAGTTTTATTTTCCTCCCGTTTTCTGTCTCTTGATACCAAACTGGCGTATCTGATTAAGGTGAAAATTCCAAAGGAGAGAGTATTACAATCGATATCTACGTAACGGGGACAACTCACTGTGGCTTATGATTCGTCGGGTAAAATAGGCGAGTTAGAACGAATTGACCTAGCATATCAAAATATTCAAAGGATGAAAAATGGAAGGGAAAGAAACTGGCGTAACTGACATGATTGAAAATTCAACAGTGAAATTTAGTGATATTTTGTCTACCCGAGGGAAACTTATCAATATGGCTTGTCTGCCCCGACAGAAAGTGGAAGCGAATACCAAACTGGCGTATCTGACATGACTAAAAATTGAAGAGTTAATCTTGAGAAACGATATTTTTTCTCCCAAAGGAAATGACTCAGTGTGGCTTGTCTGTTTCGTAGAAAATGGAATCGACATACCAACTAACATGGCTAAAAATTCAACCGTGAATCTTGGAAATAGGAATTTTATCTAATTCAACCGTGAATCTTGGAAAAAGGAATTTTATCTAACCAAGAGGGAATACTCAATATGGTTTGTCTGTCTAGAAGGAAAAAATGGGCTGAGAAATACTAATCTTGCGTATCTGACATGGACAAATAGTTTCAAAAGAGGGAAGATATATTACATATGACATTTACGTAAGAGGGGGCAACTCACTGTGGCTTATGCTTCGCAGGGTAAAAGAGGTAGAACGAACTACCTTGTCGAAAATATATAAATAATGCACAAAACGAAAAGTGAAACGAAAAGCAAACTGGCGTAGCTGACAACTATAAATTTTAGAGTGAATCTTAAATTTGATATTTTTGGAACTTCATGATGTCTTGCCGGCATTATTGAAAACTGTTGACCGCTTCTCTCTTGCAGGAAACAAGTCTATGTTTATGTATACTATGATTGTCTTTTTGAATTTGGTGCTAATACTGGAATATGGAATAGGTCTTTGGGTTATGGACGCGGATATTCTCTAATGGACGACGGCTGAATTATGAATGACGGACCAGACGCTTGTAATTGAGAAATGATCGATATTGTATTTACCAAAGAGGGATGATTCAATATGGCTTGTCTGTGTCGAAACAAAATGAAACAGACATACCATGACTAAAAGGAGGTGTTCACTGTGGATGTGTATTTTTCCCCTTCGATGTCGCTCTCTGCTGCTCTATTGTCTCGCTCCGGGCCGGTCCGAAAATTGTGACGCATTCCTTCAACTTTTTGTCAGCCTGGCGAGGCGAGTCTAATGGAAATTTCTGGTTCATATTTCAGCAAATATATCCTATGGGGCTTGCCCAATATATCACAAAATAAAAATGATTGCACTCTGAAATTTGTCATGTCAAACGCAAAAATTTGAATTGACACAGCCCCAAGGTATCTATTCCCATGTTATTTGTATCAAATCGAGATGGTTGTCATGGCTGCAAATTTTATTCATATTCAAATAAAATTTGGCAAAATTGTTTAGCAATGAACACATGATTCAAAATACCAAAGATTGGATTATTCTTTCAAAATTGAATTTATCCCTAATTGAAATGTATTAGAACATGTATCTGAGGTCTACTTCACTACCTTAATCGCCTAGCCTGAACAAAACACATTAGTGTAGTACGGTCATGGTGAAAGTGTAGGCTTTAAACCATGATAGTCTGTCTTGGAACATCACAAAATTTGAAGAAAAAAACTCTAATCGTAAGATGTTTCATGGAAATAATCATGTTAGAAATTAGAAATAGTCAATGCCAAGGACAAGAGGAAAACGAAAATGAAATATTTGTAGATGTCTGACCTCTCTATATCGCTTACAAGAATATAAACAGATCAGATTCAATGTGTGAGAAATACTTACCAGAGTGTTCGGTGTCTGTTAGACGAGCCGTCTCGGGTATTACGTTCCTACACCATTTGGAAGCACTGAGCCGGATACGTGTTCTAACTAGCCGACAGCAGAGGTGTAGTCATCCAATTGTCTTTGTGCGAAGGACAAGGGGAAAACGAAAATGAAAATATTTCATTTTCGCCTGACCTCTATATATCGCTTACCACAAGCCGTGTTCTGACTACCCGACAACAGAGGTGCAGTCATCCAGTTGTCTTTGTGCGAAGTGGTGACGTCAGACAGAGGAACGATTTGACAGACGGAGAAGCATATCATGTAACAAACAACCTCAATACATATCATTGATAAGTCGGAACTCAGTAAATATATAAAAAGAGCACCCTCACACGTAATATACCATTACCACTCATCTAATCAACTTCACTTTCTACTTGTGCACTGCTTGGAACGATGAGTACAAAACGCTACAATTTGGCATTGTTTCCTCTGGTGTTACTTTTCATCTCAAGCCAGTCAGCATCTATACAGAGAAATGATGACGTATACACCCTAAACTTGACCCTGTCGCATGCTGTACTCGTTCAGGTAAGCCCGGAATACATAACTGGAAACACAATTTCACCTAAATATTCCTTATTTAAGATATAGATGGTTTTACAGCTCAAGAATAATCATTTTACAGGTTAGGGTCAACCCATACCGTCTCATACATGCGTTTTTTAACGAATATTTCATGATTCCGGTAGTGAAATGAATCTTTTTGGCGAAAAAATATCCGTATAATTCCGCTACAAATCCTGAGATAGTTAGAATTCTATAATATGCAAAACATTTCCTGAAAATTCACTTTTAGCTAAAACGTGACTATGCGTTGATTCTGGTAAAAGTTCTATTTTTATTTCCATTTTCTCGCATGGAATGCTTGCACCTATACTGATCAAACTATGCATTTAAGAATTTCATCATCGGCAAAATTGTTTTGTAGAAGTTATTCACAAAATCATGTTTTCTGCCGAACTGTGAGATTTTTGATTTAACGAAATTTCTAAAAGTACGATCCTGAAATGAAGTTTTATTATTTGACGCATATTTTCATGTTACTGATTAATTATTGGTAGCAAGTTTTCAAAGAAAATACACCGGGAAAGTAGCAAAACTTGCACGTTTGAGGTTTTTTCGAAATAAATTAATTTATGCAAAACCCTGAATGTAAACTCGCCAATGTTTTTTTCAGAGATGCGAATAGATATTAGTGTCATATTCCAACTATCAATTTATCATTAAAAGTGCAACCGATCGTGGTATTATCAGATATTGATATACCGAACTGTGACGGTTGGTCCTAACCTGTTTTATATGGAAGATATTTGTACTGTAATTTAAATAGCAGAATTTACTTTGCGAATTTACATACATGTACCATATATGATTTTTGAATTGCATCTTATGAAATGCGGTGATACATACAGGTAAATCTCATCTCCCAACAGAATACAAAGGAATAAGCTCGAATGTCGTATAAGATTATAATATGTTGCAATTAAGCTCTGGTTAATTTCAGTCCAGTTCTGTTGCTATAATCAATATCGTTTCGTTCTAGAATCCTAAATTATGGCAGGTGTGTACCGCTGTCAAAATGGAGAGAGACGAAGAATATATAGGTGAGTCCTAAGCTTATAAGAAATATTTTTACAGTGTAATTTCTCATCTTCAGTGAATTTGGTGCAGTGTTAGAATAATTTGATCGAATAGACCAAAGCAAGTCGATCATTATTGACCAAATATTTTGGGTATTGACTTGACGCACCCAGTGCTATTATGACCAAAAATCACTGCGACCTAACATTCTTGGGTCGGAAAGAATTTTGACCCGATATACTTGGGTTGGATTGAGTAACCCACAATGTTTAACCAAATATTTCTTGATAATGTAAGAATATTCTATTTGTATTATTTCCACATTATGTAATGTGTAATTTTGGCACCCGGATTTTCTCACATTTTCAAATACTTATTATTATTATTATTACAACCAAGATTTCTAAATTCTTTTTCACTGTTTTACTTACCGTGTTTCAGTGGGTTTCCAGTCAATATTTCAGAGAGGCGTTGTCCATCATCTGAGCGTCCACGTGTGCGGTGAACCATACTCCTCAGGCGACTACTGGTAAGTTATATTCGTCTTACCCATATACAGGGGTAAAAGCGTTCGGTGTCCGCTTATTTTTGTTTAGTATGACCTAAGGAAACGCGAACGGAACGAAATGGGAACGCGTTTCAAACGATTATAGGAAACGAAACGCTTTCAATATCGCTTACGATGTCATAAATGTTTCGTTTATCCGAACCCATTTGCTCTGATCGAAACGCGTTTATGGACGCGTTTCATGAACGCGTTTTTCCTTTCGTGTAAATCGCGCAAACCAGGCCAAGGAGCGAACGTGTCGGAGTTTTCCACAGCCACTTTTAGTATTCCCTGTCCTACGAAATATACATATGTGGCGTATATTTTAATATGTGTAAATGCTTTTATCCTTGAGTTTGCTAATTTGCGGTGAAAATCCCGGAGTCATCTCTGGTCTACTCGCTAAGTATCGAGTGTGGATCGAGCATGCGCATCCATTTTGACAAGGCCGCATCGTTGTGTATTACCACGAACTTATCGCCCGAATCAATAGCTGCACGTTTTTCTTGCGCTTATGGCTGTTGCCTTGTTGGTTGAAGAAGCGGGGTTTTGGTCGTTCGTTATTCAAATATATAGCACCGATCAAACAGTTTATACGCCCGACGAAGCGCCCGACGAAGCAACCGTATGGACGGTAATGTTTATTTAACAACAACAACAAAACGCGTTTCGAACGCGTTCATAAACGCGTTCGTGAACGCATTCGCAAAACGAAACGAAAGATAAAGCAACCCATGGATGATGAAACGCGTTTAGGAGGTATAAAAGCGTTCTTTGAGAAGCAAACGAAACGAATATGAAACGCGTTGACAACGCTCTTGAAACGGGTTCCAAACGCTAATAGAACGTTATTGTACGCGAAAACACCGGACATCAAACGCTTTTACCCCTGTAGTTTTATTTATATATATGAACAGATTCAATCTTCGTTTGCTATTGAGGAATATCTTTCCATCAGCGTCGTCGATTCAGGCAAGTTGGTTTTCCCTATGAGACCACCTTCGAACCTCTAAATGATGTCGGAGAGAGGGGGTGACTCAGTAGGCGAGAGCGCCTTTCGTCCTGTTCGACCAAGGGTTTGGTTATAGATGACGTGGGTTCAGCCCACGATGGCAATATACGAGTTGTCAGAGCATTTCCATCATAGCTCTCTAGATTTGTATCTAATACCGCTTATGCCGGTGCTAGGGGCCGTGTGGTCATATCATCCAACTTGCCACATGAACAGGTACAATAAAAGCGTACCTGAGATACAACACATGTCAAGAATCGTTAGATTCTTATCTGCTTTAGAATAGGTTAACCGGAAGACTATACTGTGAAGTCATGTGGCTCTGTCAGTATGTCGGCACCTCTTCCCACTTCCCTTATATGTGTTGTAATTTCCTACGTATTCTAGCTGGAATGGGGCAATTTTAACCAACTGATCAATAAAATCCACCCGATTGTTCATAATTCCCGAACACATTGTTATATTCTCGACCTTCGCGTGGGAGATTCTAGTAACATTGTACAATTTCCAACTTTTCAATTCACAGGGATTGTTCATCACATGTCTGTGCCAACAAAAGCAACTGGTATCCGGTGTGGGAATGGGGAAGAGAAGCCAACGACTGGATGCTTCCCGAAGGTATGAAGACAACTATGCTTATGATAAGAGGCATTCATGAGTCGGATGCGGAGATGTTTGAGCTTACAAAAAGGCTCAGTTCATCGAGTAAACCCTCTAGGCTGTGTATAGCGAGGGGGTCGTTCCAATATTACCCTACCCTACATCAGTTAGTCAATTTCGCTTCAACCCGACTTGAGGATTCTGACGGGTACACGTCTCTGCTTATTTGTTTAGTATGCATTTCTAGGACGTGTAGCTCAATTTGCAGTTGGAAGAAGATAGGTTTCTCTACCAAAGATATCTCTCCTGTACAAGAAGTTTTGACCAATGCAAAGTTTGATTTGCAATCCTGTCTGAGATGGACGGAAGAAAAGTTTCATCAAAACTACGGCTTATTCACTTCTCAATTGTGCTGAAGAATGTTTGCCATGTTTCTAGCTATGTTGCAACTTATGATTCGGTTCCTTTTATGAATTGGGATTCCCGTGTAAATCAGATGATTTGAACACCTTCTTTTCCCATTCCAGGAACAGGAATTGTTATCGGTGGAAAAAATGGGGGCAAATACATAATACTTCAAGTTCACCGAAAAGACGATTTTGCAGGTATGTTGTTTTGCTCTAAATTGCACGAGAGCAAGTTTACAGTAAGACATTTTTTCTCGCAATAAAAAGTTAATAAACCTGACTAGCAGATTTCATTTCGAGTAAATGTCTCTATTATCGATCGCACATCATATTATATATAGAACTTCAGGGGGATCGATCATTCTGATCAACCGAACGAATAAATAACAATCTAACCAACAGTTTCTGACTAACAGGTGCGTCATAGGAGGACCCACTATAGAAATTCTACAAACTGTTAGAACTTGTGGTTCTATCAACGAATTGTAAAATACCATAAAGTTTCCGAGACGACACTGATCAATGCAATTCAATGATTTAATGATGCAAATGTGTACGACGTATACGCCTTCATATCCTAATGCGTATTTTTGTCCAGACCATGTGGAACACGCCGAGGTGAAGGTCAGCGGGATGTCACTTTCCATTCGAAAGTCAAGGTGAGAGTCAACCAACTATCTAGTACAGTTTTGTTGTCAAATTACACATGAGATATTCAACCTTGCCTTTAACCTTGCAAGGCAGTTATTTAATACAAATGCATAAGTTTATATGAAAAGCAACAGGACTGTCATTATATTTGGTGTAAATTCATGCAATATAACAACGAAGCAACGTTTCATAAAAACACATTTTACATTTGTAGGCCACCAATGGAAGTTGGCCAGTTAGTGGTTGGAAACTATGGAATTATTCCTGCACATGTGGAAAGTGAGTCACTTTGTCGTACATCGTCAATGATATCAACCATAAGGATATGGTCGCCCGATCAACGACATGAACATCCTTTATGGACGACGGCTGTCAGTTGAATGGCGGATCTGACGACCTATTTTGAATGACACTGTTTGCACCAAAAATCACAACTTAATTTAATGCAATAGTGAAGGGAGCCACAGTTAATATGGATGCCAGCAAGACAGGATGATGATGTTTCTATCGTCAAATCAGTATCCAATAATACAAATGAAATTCCATGTCCTTTTCTGGCGTATAATGTACCTCAGTTGCACCTTGAGTGTGATTCTTTTTTACTCATTGAACCCATTGGGAATATATAGCATTATTGATGAACTTAAACAAATTATAAAATAAATTAACACGATAATGTGATTGTGTTTCAGTTTAGTTTCATTGCAATTGCTGGATCTCTTTCAGATTATAACACGGATTCCAGCTGTCCCTGGCCACACGAACAACCCATCCGACTGATCGGTTATTCCATCCATACACATTCCTACGGTAGGCTCATGGGCATACGTTTATTATGAAAGTAATTTCATAAGCAGCATAACTTCTTTGTATATCACTATCCCTTGTTAACTTTAATTGTGTTATCATATGAAATTATCAACACTGATGTTGCAACGAAGATTCCTATCATGTGTCTATCATGTGGTAAAAAAATAGTTGCGATAAATATGAAAAGGGAACCCCTCATAGACACTTGAGAATTTGAATTTTGACAAATGCAAGCCCTGATAATGAAAAAAACCTTCACGAGAATAGATATTATGCAATAAGATGTATCCACCTTCACGGGAATCCTTTCCGAACTAACTGATCACTATACTAACATGTACATATCATGTCAATTTCGACTAACTTTCCTCTCGTTTGTAGGTAAAGCTGTATCTGGTTACATTATCAAGAATGGACAGTGGATCGAGTTAGGCCGGGGTAATCCCTCTTTTCCCGAGGTCGGTATTGAATTCTCATTCAGCATGGGACTCAACAGTCCAACTTATCGCCATAATCTCGGCCAAAGACGGTGAAGTTTATTCTGTTGCAGACGGAATTTTTCGATGTTCTTTCATGTAAACCATCATGAGAAGGAAATCCAATGACATCGGATTATGTGCTAATTAGATAATTGGTATCATTGTATTCACACATCTGGCCCAGCAGGTAGACTGGTTATTCCCCATTAAACTAATTTAATCTCGCGTTTTTATCTTCTTTGCAGTACCTCTTTGACTTGTGGCAGAGGAATATGTACGTTGAAAAGGGCGATATACTGGTAACTGATGTCCTATTTTTTTTTTAATTTCAACGAATTTCAGCTGTAATGTACAACTATTAGCAAGCAATACCTTCAGAAAACAATGACAATATTGCGATGTTCGTTCTCCTCTGATCGCCATGTCGTTCATGTAATAAATAATCTACTCTGCATAGATATTGCAAATATTGAAAGGGAACGATCATCTATATGGTATCGGTCGACTTTCTCATTCCCCTACCTGGTCAGAGTGGTTTAATTTAGTCCGCATAATGAAATCTAAAAACACCCCCTGTACATACGGCCCGGGTTAAGTCTCAGCCTCATGTACAACCAGAAAATGGACATACACTCGTATCTGGAAAACACCCGTTTATTCCAAATGGGGTAAAGATGTTATTCTTTGAAAAGGTTCCAATCAGCAGTTATGTTATACAATACAACAGCAGAAAGGTTTCAGAAAGCTGTTAGTTATCACAATACAAAATCAGAAATGTTCAAACAAGCAGTTTATCACAATACAACATCAGAAAGGTTCTACCAAGCAGTTTGTTATATCAATACAACAGCAGAACGGTTTCAACAAGCAGTTTGTTATCTCAATAGAACAGAAAGATTCCACCAAGCAGTTTGTTATCTCAATACAACGACAGAGAGATTCCAACAAGCAGTTATCGCAATACATTAGCAAACACGTTCCAGTAAGCACTTTGTTGTCCCAATATAAAATCAGAAAGGTTGTAGCAAAGAGGTTGTTATCACAATACAACAGCAGAAGGGTTCCAACAGGCAGTTTATCACAATACACCAGCACATTCGCCGTTGCTCTACATCGTTTTCAAAGAGCTGATGGAATAATCTTTTCTTTTAAAATAGGCTTCACGGTGCGTTTATTCCAACCCTGGAGATAAGATTGTCAAATTTGGGTAAGTATAATTTAGAATACACAGAAATACCATAAGATCTTATTTGGTGGTGTGGTCGAGATCTAGAGTTTATATGTATGAAATGTGGATATACAATGCCAGACTGTAACCGGATTACAAAAGTCACAATTAAACAAGGCAACCGTTCCCGAAGATTTCACAATTACAGACAGATTTCTGTCGAGTTTTTAACAGCTTCACACACTGGATGAATCAGGTGAAGTTGAATTCTGAGTGCATTCAAACGTCGCAACTTGTCTATGCTCGAACAGCACCAAGCCTCTGCTGCAGAATGAAATTAGGCACGTAACACGTAGTGCCAAATATATTTCACTCTGCTATCTGCTATATATTGCATTTGTAACGTATCATGAAACCTGAGATGTGGATAGATTATTGCAATTGCGTCCTTAGCGTTATTTGCGAGATGCTATGTTGTAATATTGTTTATGAAAGGGATAGCAAACCCTTGAATTTCAATTTCAACAGTGCCTGACAGTATTTTTATTCATTTTTTCTGATTTTTTCAACCGAGTAAAAAGCCCATAAACTTTAGATGGTGGCCCGTAAATGCCATTACTCATCTTTCTTTTTGAGATTTCTCGATGTTATATCTTTTCTTCAATCAAATTACTAATATGCACACTGTAATATGTACTAGACATCGATATAGTAACAAATCTGCATGTCTTGAGAGGAACCAACTTCGCTAATTCGCCGGTAACGTAGCGGAGCGCTCTCAAGTATATATTTGTCATTTTTGCTATTTGTACCTGTGGGCAGGTTGTAGTTGAAGACCTCCTTGCACACCATGGGTCTCCTAAAGAAGTTGCGTACAGACAAATTTTGGGGAAATAGCAAACAAATATTTATGGTTCAGTTGCATCATCTAGGTCCAATTATGTAATCTATGTACATTGTTGTTTAACCATTAAATAAGCTATAATGTTCCCTGTTAATTCTTCAAAATATTTTCCTATCGTAGTCTAACTTCCTATTGAGTCGCCATGCTTTTGATATATCTGCAATAGTCGAGAGAATATGAAAATGGAATGGTCGTAACAGACCGTCATATAAACACATACATTAACTTCGTTTTATTCGAATAAAAATATATTTGAGCAGAGGTGGAACCATTCTTGCATTTACAACATACTTTTACTGGAGGTTTACTATGCCTTTAACATATTTTTGAGAGTGAACATATTCTCATAATAATTATCCCAGTACATCTCTGACCTTCTGCGACAAAACTATCAGGAATTGGAATCCTGACAATTGCAGAATATAGATATTCTAGCTCGTTCACATAGGAGAAACTAATTCAACTGTTACTTTTGCGAAGACAAGCCACAATTCTGTATTTAAAAAAATGTTTTACAATGTAAACGCTCGCAATCAAAAGTGACGTAAAACAGCATCGACGGTTGCAATTGGGCTTTCGTCTGTTTCTGGATTTTTCGTATACATTTTAGCATAGATTTTCAAATATATCGAAAGTATGACGTGTTAAATGTTACCATATCTGCCGTGGCATTGCATAACGATTTCATATTGGTTCGAAGTATCATATTTTAGACATATTTTAAAATATACAAAACAAAAAACAACACAGGAAAGCCACTTTCCAAACGTGCTACGGGTTCATATTGTAAAACTTGGGTATTTTCCACAGAATTGAATAAATAATCCTTGGCTTCTCAAAGGTAAGCTATAAAGGAGATTCTTCTATCCAAAGAACTACTCCTGTCGCAAGAAAAAACTCTATTCTATTCCAAAATTATAACTCACGCCCCATACTATCACACTCGTAAGATTCTTTTTTATTTATTATTTATTTTATTATTTCATTGTCCTCTCTCTCTGATTTCAGGAGTACGCATGCGGACGAGATGTGTAACGTGTACGTACATTACGCCTTCCCTTTCGGTTTGCCCTACCGCCATCTGGACTGCGGTCAGGATGCAGTAACATACCACTGGGAAGACCATTTCACCAACATTCCGGTCGAATCGACTAACGCAGGGGGTAACACTGACCAAGCCAGGGCCGGACTCCATCCTATAGAATACTGAATTGCTCGAGGTGCACCATAGATCGAATGAGAAGCAGCAAAGAAAAAGCTTAAAATATTATAAGCAGTGGAAATTTGAAAATATTCATTGAAATCGACCATGCTCTTTCAATGCTCTTTCAATTGGTTTATTTTTTGTATTGAGAATAATTTTCTGTGGCGACAGTTTTTACCCCTCGGGCAGATTCTGCCCGAGCGGTATTGTCGTTGCCTCCGTCGTCTGTCCGTCCGTCTGTCCGTCCGTCCGTCTGTCCGTCTGTCCATCATATCATTGTAAACACATTATCTCAAAAAGTCCTTCACTTACAACAATGAAACTTCATACAGTTGTTTAATACAGCCAGTACCAGAAGCCTATTGAAAGTCGGTGCCATTGGATGTGTTTTTCAGGAGTTATGCCCCTTTATACATGTCTGGCTGTTTTTATCCTTGTAAACACATTATCTCAAAAAGTCCTTCACTCACAACAATGAAACTTCATACAGTTGTTTAATGCAGCTAGTACCAGAAGCCTATTCAAAGTCGGTGTAATCGGATGTGTTTTTTCAGGAGTTATGCCCCTTTATACATGTCTGTTGGTCCATATCCTTGTAAACAGATTATCTCAAAAAGTCCTTCAATTCACAACAATGAAACTTCATACAGTTCTTTAATACAACCAGTACCAGAAGCCTATTGAAAGTCGGTGCCATTGGATGTGTTTTTCAGGAGTTATGCCCCTTTATACATGTCTGTTGGTCCATATCCTTGTAAACACATTATCTCAAAAAGTCCTTCACTCACAACAATGAAACTTCATATAGTTGTTTAATACAGCCAGTACCAGAAGCCTATTGAAAGTCGGTGCCATGGGATGTGTTTTTCAGGAGTTCACACAAACCTGTGTGGATTCCTGTGAATAGACAGTAATCGTTCGACTACATCTACTATAGGTAATCAATGCTCTATTGCTATATTGTTTTGTCTGTCTATGATCTATATCATACAGGTAAAATTATGCCCACCCCAAATATGTGAGTTGTTGGGGTCAGAAACATTATTTCCACAATTGCTCTGGGCCCGGCCCGAGGGGTCCCGATGGCGACAGCCACATGTTTACTTCCGAGTTAGGCTTCAGTTATAAGGGAATGTTCCTCAATGGCATACCAAAGGTTATTTATGTTAGATACCTTGTCATTTTGTGTCAAATTGTTATGGAGTCATTGAATGTGTCAAACAATAAAATCCATCTGAAAGTGAAATTATTTGTTTGTAAGTTTTGTTTATTATTAATGAATACATTTTTTCTGTTTCTGTAAGAGGTTATAGTTATCCGTCAAGTGGTCATTAATCAAGCCAGCAATAAATACCAATTAAGGAGATTCCATACAATTTGGAAAATAAAATATCAATTTAAATATATTTCCGTAAGAGGTTGCAAATAGAAGATAATTTTAGTTTCGACTTGAATTTGGCAAAATTATCATCAATGTGAGCATATTGGTCCTATCTTGGAATATTGAGATTATTTGATTTATATTTACCATATTTACACCAGTTGTTAATAGCTAACAATCTGTTCCATGATGAAGATCTATAGGCAGGGCAGGGACATTACACCGTGAGTCGATGGAGCAAACTTATTGTCTAAGATATAAAGTAGGAAAAGGGCTATTGGCTGACCTATATCTGTTCTCTTATGAATATGACTATATGCACTACACAAAAAGACGGATTTCACGTACTGGGTAAATGTATTGCTTATCAATGGGAAAGGCCAATATTTGCATTGATTCACATAAATGCCCTCTAGTGTGGATGTTTGTATTTCATAGCGTGTGACCCGTACATTGCAGCTTGGAGAGGCCAAGATGACAAATACATTTACGGGGTATATGTTATATATATGCCATCCTATATTTCATATATCCAAAATAGCATGGTCACAGAGCACAATATTTTAGTATCAACTTATACAGCAAGGAATGTAAAATAACCATTCATGGCAAGACTGCCTTAGATATTTATGAACTAATATTGTTTGACTACATTCAAGAGGTATGACAAAGCATTCGTATATATGGATATTTATTTAAATTTAACCTATCACTGAAATGCAA
This sequence comes from Hanleya hanleyi, assembly GCA_036873755.1. Lineage (NCBI taxonomy): Eukaryota > Metazoa > Mollusca > Polyplacophora > Lepidopleurida > Hanleyidae > Hanleya > Hanleya hanleyi. The sequence continues at coordinate 6,367 of JAVTVY010045224.1, read as the reverse complement.
TGTCGAAGTTCCATCAATCGACTTCCTCCAAGAGGTATGTCTGATACTTGCTCATTATGATCTTAAACCTCATAAGAAGGTAATTCTTTTATATGGCAAATATTAAGATTGCACATCATGAAATGGTAATTCTGATACACGGCAAATATTAAGATTTCGTCTAATTTCATCCAGAATGTAAAGAAAACCAAATGAAGCATTCTATGTTATTTCACCGTCTGGTAAATATATGCATATTTCGCCGAAAGCAAATATTCAGTCTGACCCTTTCACTGATGATTATACGGGTATGCTATTTTGTGTTATATGATCAGCAAATATATGGCAGAACTGAACTTTTGCAACCAGTTTGGTATATATTGCAAATATATGCAAATGTTAAGGAATGACTGTGCTGCAAACATATTAGAAATATTTTCATTTACCAACATTTTAAACTCCTTTAAATTTTGTCAATATTAATATTTCATTTTGCAAAATAATGCAAATTTGGAAATGTGCTATGGCTTTGTTGTGTACCGGGGGTAGGGTACATATTTTATTTTAGATCAAACAACACGCTCTCGTGGATAGTGTGAGTGTGTAATACGTGGCATAACACGACAAGTGCAAGGGAAACTGAGTGGGGTTTCTTTGCGTATTTCATACAATAACAACCCCAATGAATTGGTTAGAAAGCTCCACTTCTTGGCGATTTCCACTTCGTCGTTTCAGGAGTCACCCTGCAGCATACGATGGAAACGAGGAATCCATGTAACAAAATAAGCTACGTGATTCGCTTGTAATATACATAACATCATAGTTTTACACATTCCAACGTTATATAATTTACAGAAAAATACAAAAGAAATAAAACTTCCTACTGTATCAAATGCCTTGTCTCAAATTAGTCACAAATGCGGCCTTAATTTACTATCCATATCCGAGTATCTCACACTCTGGGTGATGAAGAAATTGAATACAAATGTTTAAGTTGTCTCCTTGGTGAAATTTACACATATTTCAATCTCTGTGCTCTTTTGGGAACCATATGAAACATGAACTAGATATGTAGTATCACTGATTTCGTGCGCTAACCCACGCGGCCGCGACCGGTCCCATTTGACCATTTCTGAAAAAAAATCCAACAGCATGCCGTTTCCTCACTCCAACGTGTCCAAACGCGAGAAATTTTTCTCGCCTGTACTTTTCCCACAAGCAAAGTTAGTGAACTGATTCTAGCTGTGCACTGTATGCATGGTTATGACACATGCAGCAAATTCGTACTATTGTCTAGGCGAAAACGTATGTACGTTGTGATTGGTTGACAAATAAGTAAGCCTGATAAACTTAATATGATAAGAATCCTGATTGACAGACAGGTCGGGCCTGCATACAACCGGCGACTTTTACAGTTAATAATCCCCGATACAACCGTCTTCCCAAGATATAATCTCGTGTCTAAAAGATAAACGGCAATATTATTTGTCTATCGGATAAGCTAAGATGACGCCCACTAATCGGCATGTTTAACAAGTTATGCAAGACAAAATAAATTAAATCCGAATAGGCGAAGTCCCCAATTTTCAACCATGCCCTGATATCTGTATCTTTATATCAGCCATGTCCAAATGGAACAATAGAATGCAGTAGGTCCTACAAGAGAATGTTTAGACAGTGATATTCCTGTGATTTCGGGTGCATTACATTTTAAATCAGAGACCGTACAATCACAATAACAGGTATAAATAATAAAAAAATAAATAAATATGCACGATTTACCGTTCTAAGAATTTAGCCTAAATCATATTTTGTCAACTTTTGAAAGCATGTCGTATATCGTTAGTACAGTCCACGTTGAAGAATAGGAATAAAAGTTAGTATAGTGAAGCTGACAAAGGAACTGCACGCCCCACTGCGTCAGTAGTATACAAAGCGCAAATCTCTGAGGATTTGTGGAGGAGGGAATGTGGAAAAGGAAATGTGGGTTGTAAATGAGGGTTGTATGACGTCACACCAAGAGCTTCAATATGACCATCAGCCTTTATGAGGTAGTGTATACGGGTCCCCTCTACTCATCCGAAATTGGGATTCTCCCTTTACTCCCTGCGCATGTGCAGTCTACAACCCAAACTTCTCCTTTAGCTGATACCATTTTAGTATAAAAAAATCTTCATACATTCGATCAAGTCTATTTGTCTAATATGTGATGTTAGTTTATTGGTAAATTTAGAAAAAAGCGTTTTTTTCCCAACCCCAATATGGTTGACTGCGGCGACTGAATGCAAATGTGCATGGTGTATATCCGAATCCGTGACCTTATCCCCACAATACACTATCCCCCACGCGACATTTTCCCCACATGAAATGTCGTATTAAAATTTGGCGAAAAAAATCATAAGCGGAAATTTGTCCGTCTGCGCACCAGAACGTATGTCCTGGTTGAGGGCGATATAATACTAGGATGCGTGCTATTTTTCATCAATATACTAGACATATTCTAAACAAACGTTTGTAATTACTCCATAAGACCTCAATCATTGATCTGAATTGTCTTTCATATTTTCATTAAAAAAGCAATTCGCTTTCCATTTGTTCACTCGGCCTTTGAAGTCTTCGAACATCACATGTAGTCCTAGTTTTACATTACCCCCTCCCCAACCACCATGTAGTAGATAAAAATGATCTGGGACCCTATTGACCTACTTTTGTGGTGTCACGTGGTGCTGACGTGATCGTAGAGGTCAAGGTCACTATAGTTCCGTCACGTGACCGGAAGTGACCCCTGGGGGCATGTATCCCTCCGCGGTGATGCGGTCCTCCGCGATGATGCGGTCCGGCGGTGATGCAGTGGCGGGGAGAAGCTTCCGCGGACAGAAAGTAGTTCCGAGACTTCAAATACGCGGGGGAGATTCTCCGGCAATCTCCGGGAATGCCCGATCATCTCCGGGAGAATATAAGGGTCATTAAGCCTTAAATGCCAAAGCATCAATGGAATGCATGGAACAGGGTCCCCAACAATATCGCGAGTACTGTGGCTAGTATAAATGGCAAGTGGGGAACCCTCGTCATAGCCATACAGTGGGAGAAGAGAAAGGGTCCCAGCGGGACTCGAACCCTGGTTGCTCTCCCCAGAAGCAGACACGTTATCCACTGCGCCACGAGTCACCCCATACTAGGTAAGGTTGAAAATATATCTACCACAGGGCAGTCCAATCAGGAACCCACGCTGGACATGTGCGGTATGCAATGTTTAACCTAATGAGAAACCCACACATGCTCATTTGCGGTATGGGTTATGGGATCTTGATTTTTTCGTCTCACCACGTAGAACACGATGGGCTGCGTCTCGAAGCTAAGCGGTGAATTTTTTTAAAAAGTCACTGTGCGCATGCGCACTGGGCAAGTAGCGCTGGGGTGGACGTTTTGGGGTTGAGGTGGGCCCCTAGTGGTCCGATTGGGTCGAGTGAGGCATCAGTGTGAAACACTCGTGAGGGAGCATACGACTGGATGGGTGTGACGTGGGGCTGACGTCATTCTGCGCATGTGCAGTAGAGAAAGTGTATTAGAATGGACGTTTTGGGGTCAAAGCGGACCCATAGTGGTCCGATTGGGTCGTATGATGTGTCATCGTGAAGCATTCGTGATGGTCCATTCGACTGGACTAGTGTGTCGTCCGTTTTTAACATTCTGAGCATGCGCAGACGGAATTGTGGGAAAAGGGCATTGGAAGGGACGTTTTGGTGTCGAGGTGGGCCACTCTTGGTCCGAATGGGTCGAGTGAGGCATCAATGTGAAGCTCTCGTGGGGGAGCGTCCAACTGGTGGATGCGACGTGAAACTGACGTCCGAATGGGTCGTTTAGAGCCACCAATCTTGGTACACTTAACCTAGGAGATAATACCTGCATGATGGTACCATTAGCAAGGCGGCGATTGGCTAACTAAAATCTCAATGAGTAACTGGGCTGGTAGACACTTCAGGGCCCTGGCATGGGTGGGGCGGGGGTATTTATTTAGAGAAGTTCAACTACCATGGGCACGATGCACAACAATTCAGAAGCAGAATAAAACAAAGAGTCTCGTTCAATTAATCGATGCACTTCGAGAAGGCCCAAGAAATTTGTCGGCTGAAACCGGGAGGGCAGAAGACCTGGTGGCGTGTCCCGGTTTTCTCCTGATTCTATCTCGATTGAAATGTTTCAGTTTTCTAGATGGATAAAAAATTTACCGATAATCTCGAAGGATGTCTCCGTCTCAATAAGCAGTGTTTCGTTATCGTTGATTTGACCGTCTCTTAGCTTCCCAGACGATCAGATTGATGTGCGTGTACCATGTGTTGGCATCGCTCATCGAATACACATGTGGCAGCCCAAAATATAATCCCGACAACGGCAAGTAACTGGAATTGTGATTTTTGTGAGTTCCATGCCTATATTATTTAATGGGGCACGATTGTTCTCAAGTTAATTCGCTGTGTATCTATTTTTGCTAACTTCCCGAAGGCAGATACCCCGCTCAACATGCTCAATGTATCAAATCCGAACGCTCCCTCTCTGTCTTTCTCTCTCTCTCCCTCTCTCTCTCTCTCCCTCTCTCTCTATGTAGAGTATATTAATTTTAAACTAGGGAGATATTTTTTGTCATTTAGAAACTATTACAAAGCCACCATTCTTTGGGCTGATAGGTAAAAAAATAAGTTCATTTCTGTAATCTGTAATTATAGAAAAAGGAACATTAATTTTTGTTTTAAGAACAGCTGAAAATTATAACATGTCGCGACTTACGCTTTCCTAGAAGAGGCTAGCGAAAATACTGACAATCGGAACTAGAGGTGTGGATCTGTGACAAACCATCGGCTTGGAACAACAGGGTTTTTTTCCTATTAAGAACAAAACTGAAACAACAATATAGTCACATTATAGTATATATTGCTGATTTCGAGTGTGTCTAGTTTCAAATTAACAAAATAACGGATTTCGAGTGAATAGGGGATATTAATTTGTTTATTTATTGACTTAGTGATTTTGACATGAGTTAGGGTCGTTAAATGGGTCGGAGCCTGTCAACAATAATATACAATTTATACAAATACATTCATGAAGATAACAGTATATATACACAATATAATAAAACAGTTGAAATGTAAATAAAAACAAAGGTAGATATAGTATACACAAAAGATAGTTAAGATACTATCATATGTAGCTGATAAATAAGGAAGATAAGATAAATAATTTTAAAAATACAGATGATATCATCAGGTGTAGCATGAACATAAGATAAATAATGTGCTAAGATATACATGTGTAAAATAACAATATCAAGAGATATGAGCTGGCATCAGAAATAAGTAACTGAGCTGGTAGACACCCTTGCAAGTGGGTTAGAGCCACCAAACTTGGTACACATAAACTACGACAGAATACCTACATGATGGTACCGTTAGTTCCACGATCCACCGCTAGGGGGCGAATAGTGAACTGGCAGCTGAATAAGTAACTGGGCTGGTAGGCACCCAGATAAGATAAATAATGTTAAAAATACAGATCGTATACATACAAATTGATATCTTCAGGTAGCATGAAAATAAGATAAATAATGTACTAAGGTATACATGTGTAAAATAATAACATCAAGAAAATAAAAGGGTGCTAGGTGCGGTTCGATGTAACAGGTGCCAGTGAGAAGAAATATGAAAATTTTATGTCTATAAAGTCAAGGAACATCTTATAACAACTGACTAGTCTATAGCATTGGTTGTTCTCTGCTTTAGTGTAGCCCACTCTTTTGTAACAATCTATCATAATCAGTTCTGTAGTTTAGTTTAAACATATTTTATTACCTTCAAAATGGTAAAAGGATGGGGTAACACGTTCTGACAACTTAGATAAACCCTCCGTTCTGTAATTACCAGTTAGGCGTTTGGCCGCTCTTTTTTGTATATTTTCTAAGTTGTTCAGATTTATTTTGATAAAGAACACACAGTCGATACATATTCTAAAGTGGATCATACAAAAGATTGGTAGGCCAATCTGAGGCATTTTCTGAGGTAAAAAAAATCGCAACATACCTAGCAACCGATTTTACTTTTTACTGACATATTCTATGTGGTTATCCAATGTCAGCTTTTCAGAGATATGTATACCATGTTAAGTTTCACAGGGTGGAGCTTCTAATACATTCCTACCGAGTGAGTACTGTCGTTTATTTCTTTGTATAGACGTATGTCGTCTGCATACAGGCGCATTCTACATGTCAAATTGTCGTTGCTATAGGTGATAAACAGCAACGGTCCAAGTGTTTTCTTTGTGACTCTGCCGAAACATTGCACAACAAAATTCAAGTCTAGACGCTGTCATATAATTGTTATCAATACAGAATTTCTCC
>JAVTVY010045223.1:0-21415 GCA_036873755.1 Hanleya hanleyi | reverse complement strand
CAAGAACGGATCGCGTATGGGTAAACGATTCAAAAACGATATCGCGAGAGAATGGTTTTTTTCAGAAAAGGCTCAATCGTTTTTTCTCATTTTTTTTCTCGATATCCTCGCGACTGATTCACGAATGATCCTTTGTCAATCGAGAAAATTGAAGAAAAATCGCGACTGAAGAAAAATCGAATTATGGAAACGATCCCGTATAATTTTTATTTCATTTTTACAGCAAATGTTAGAGGAAATAGTGAATATTTGAATGAAGAAATAAAAAAAAAAGACCAATTTTGACCCTCTAAGGGGATAGCTATCCTTAAGATCTGGTTTCGTCTTTGTGTACACGTTGGCTTAGGTACAAGGCCAACCGTGATACAGTCACCCATCAATCTCCAGAAAATCTTCGTCGAATGCAGACAATTGTGATAATAATCGAATACAAGAGGCCATACTAATGTAAAACAAATATAACGAACTATGGATTTTGCACTTGAACATGTCTTACCCGCAATGTCATCTGTTATTTTCAGACCAGGAAGTTAACATACTTTATTATATACCTATAACATTTTTAGTATGTAAATGTTAGGAAATCAGCTGGCCTAATATATTTCGATATCAGGCCCGGCTATATCAAGCCCGTCTGACGTCAAATGCTGTCGGTTGCCAGGCAACCTTCCCACCGGACTACTTGTCAATCGGTGTCAACAAACATGGCTGAGTCGGAGTTGAACACCATCGACCAGCAACTTCTGTAACAGTTATTTGATGAACCGATGGACTTAAAACCAAAACCGGTAACAGAAGATGTACGTCGTTTTATAAGCGAACAAGAAAAGGTGAGCACTCGACGTTGCACAAACCGAGATGTGAATAAATTTCATGACTGGCTTGTGAGAGAGCACTTCGAACTGCGGGATTCTGCAGAAATTCCACCGTCTGAGCTCAACGAATATCTGTCATTGTTTATAATATCTGTTCGCCGAAAAGATGGTCAGAATTTTGAACCGGTTTCTCTCACAAGTATGAAGAATTCTCTTGAGAGGTACCTGACAGACCGGGGATATGAATGCAGTTTGAAAGATCGCAAATTCCACTTATTCCATCAAGCACTGACTTACAGCAAAACGCGTAGAGCTGACGAAACAGGGTAAAGGAAATAAACCTAATGCCAGCGAGCCACTCACCGCAGAAGAACAACAACAATGCTGGGAGAAAGGATTATTCGGGGCCAGTGATGGACGCACATTACAATGCACATTGTGGTTTCTCTTCACATTACACTTTGGTTTGCGCGGAAGGGACGAACAGAGAAGGGTGATATTGTTTTGAAAGGTGACGATGTCAATGGGGAATGGCTCGAGTTTAGTTGTACCAGGTAATTCAATTCTTTTATTGTACTGAACGCTCTTTAGTTGCTGTAATATTTATGCACCATTCCTGTCATTCTGTCTTTCCCTTTCTGATATCTCTACTCTCTTTCATGTACTTTTCTCCCTTTTATCCCTTTTCCTATCTGCTAATCTTTTAAACTCTTCCCCAGCTCCACCCTGCCTTTTGCTTTCCCCCTCTATCATTATCAAGAATAGAACCCCAGCATCCTTGAGCTTGTCGTAGGAGGCGACTATAACGAGAGAAGGCCACAGGGGCTCGTTACCGTTGTTAATTGGTTAATTAGGTTGATTATAGGGGGGGGGGGGTAGTCGAGGTAGGGAATAAATGGAGAAGGGAGGACAATCACGTGAGAGCCGTCGCCTCACCACGCTGTTATATTTCTCGATCATCTGTTAAAAGGGAAGTTTATATGATTTTCGAAGAAAAGAGGATAAGTGTTTTGGGAGCGTGGTGAGGCAACGGCTCCGACTTGATTGTCCTCCCTTCTCCATTTATTCCCTACATCTACCCCCCCCCCCATAATGAACCTAATTAACCAATTAACAACTGTAACGAGCCCCTGTGGGGAAGGTGTGATGTAGCTGAAATATTGCTGAAGACGGCGTTAAAATCTAATTCACTCACTCACTCACTGCAATAAACAGATATACATTGAAGAGCCCATTCTGATAAATTCTGTTCCCTTGGGGATAACAGAATTTTATCAGAATATAACATAGTTACAAGCCTCTGTTCCATCATTCATAATTCAGCCGTCGTCCATTAAAGAATATCCACGTTCATAATCCAATAATCGAATAATACCTTTTCTGTTATATTCTGTTAAACTTCCGTCAAATCGTTAACAGCCAGTGCGTAGTCTGTTACCCCAGAGAGAACAGAATGGTAACCAAATTGGTTTTCAGTGTGCTACATGTACTTGTAGTATAGGCTACATGTTTAATTAGAATTGAGCCTGAGTGTCATCATAGCATTAACACAACCATGCAAATCATTCTGAGTGAGGAAAGTCAAGAAATAATGTTTTTGTGAATGACAAATTTATATCCCCATAATAGTACAGAAATTCCCACTAGCATATGAAAGGTTGTGAATGCATGGATGTTGCTCTAAAGTTATTCATATGAATGCTTGTTGAATTATTAAAGCTATACTTGCATTTCTTATTCCCAGGGGATCCAAAACTCGGGATGGACGTGACGAATCTCACACTGACAGACGTCAGACGACACCAAAATGTTACGCAACTGGTGATGAAAGATGCCCAGTGGCTCTGTACAGGGAGTTCTGCAAGCATAGACCAGCCAAGGATCTCTCTCCTGGCTCGCCCTTCTATCTACAAGTAATACCGGAACAACGGTTGGCATCGGCTGAGTGGTACTATTACACCCCATTGGGTAAGAATAGTTTGAATAGCCTTCTGAAGTCAGTGTGTGAAAAAGCTGGGTTTCCTGGAAGCAAGACAAATCATGGATGTCGCAAAACCACCGTCCAAGTTTTGAAGAAGGTTGGCATTGAAGATCGTACTATTATGAAGATTACCGGCCATAAGAATATTCAGAGTCTCCAGTCCTATGATGAAGGAATATCACCAACTGAACAGCGTAAGATTTCCCATATTCTAGATCAACGCCCTCTTCCGTCATCCAAAACATCTACAGTAACAACCTCATCTTCAGCTTCGAATGCATCGTCCAATCCTATCTCAGGTACTCCAACTCCGTTACCACTACCAGGCTTTCCCAATCCTCTACAATTTCCTGCAGGAACTGTGTTGCAGAACTGTACCTTCAATATTAATTTCAATTCCAGTAATGCCCAAAGCCCTCAGATGGCTTTCCCTTCACCGGTGCCCAAGAGAAGAAGGATTCTTGCTCTTCCAGACAGTGATAGTAGTCAGGAAAACTGAATATAGTATATACGGCACATGTATATAAAGCCTGTTGGACTCTTCCTCATCATCATCTTCACGCATAAGTCAAATATATCTCGAATTCATATTCGACATGATTTAACCTGCACATCTCTCTGTTCCATAGTGTTGTGCGAGGTCATGACACAAATATGCATTCGACCTGCATAATGCTTTCAGCCAATGACAAATGAGTTAATTAAAACTTTGGATTTCAAATTTTGGTAGTGATCTGAAACTGTTTTTAAAATGCTATAGTTGATTGGCTAGTCTCTGGAAGGATCAACGTGACAAGTGGCACTGGTATGAACTTGATTGGCTGTTTATGACGTAACCTACTTCTTCCCATGGAACGATATTGCAGCACCCTAGGTCAAGGCAAATGATAGAACGATAGTGTTGGAATTTGTCTTGAAAATGTGAAGATGCCTCGTCATATGATTATTTTGAAATGTATTGGAACTGTAAGCTGGGGTAATGTACATGTACAATTTCCAATATGTATCTACCAGTATTTTCAGAAAGTTTCAAATTGTTCGCATCTATTTAAAATCAGATTATTGCTTGTGTGTCTTAAATTCAGTCAGCAAGCACATGTATATTGGGAATTTATTACATGGTTATAGTCATGAGTTTATAGTTATATTCACTTTAAATTTAGTAATGGTATTCCTGAAGTTAAATACCGAGTACAGATGATATGAGTAGATAAACATGGACATGTTGAATTAAGTAATGAGAACCGTTGTCTAATATATTCGAAAAGTAAAAACTTTTTGTACATCGGTTAACTAGGACAATTCAAGTAAATATAACACAGTTTGTTGTTTAATTCTTGGAAGTTCTTGGAGTTGTAAATAGTCCTACTAAGTTTACTTCTTTCATATATATTTCAGTGTGCATGTAAGCTGCATATGGTGAATAAATTCCAAAATTAAAAACTTACATGTACATAAGTTAACTATGACAGTTCAAGTAAATAAAACACAGTTTGCTGTTTAATTCATGTTATTTTCACATTTATTGTCCATACATTTATGACATAGTATATTACAAGTGTTGTTAATCATCAAATGTACATCTGGATACATGTAGTACTATTCTCTGTCACACCAGAAGTGGAGCCCCGTGAGAACTGAAGATGGGCGGTTCAATCTTTCACATCTACACAACTGGGGGCAAGAAACGTATCTCTTCATGTGTCTTAACACTAGAAAAAGCAAATATATGGCTTATATTTTTTATTCCACCAGCTCAACAAGTCTGAAACTGCAGTATTGTAAAATAAATCGGCTATGTAGCCTTCTTAGGGTGGTATTTTTGGCATATTTATACGAATTTTTTTTATATGCTACACGAATATAGCATGATATTCATCATTTTTAGCCCTTTTCACGAAATTTGGAGCTTATTCGAATTGCATTACAAAGGTTTCAAATTTCCAAGACCGAGGTGACTTGGGCCATACAAAAATGCTAGAGGAATTCTCTTCGAGATGATATTTTGATATAACGAATTTATTCAACAGTCACGAGAATACGTCTGATTTACGAGGAGACACTGTCTTTGACCTGGCGCACAGAAAAATCCTTCGTGTCCCACTCGGCATCAGCCCACTATTAATTCCGTTACTTGTTATGTATTAGCGTTAAGAATCGGCAAAAATCCAGAAAATTCACAATGCATAAATCCAGCTGGCATGTCAATATTTACCTTGTGGGACATTACCAGTGGAAGTCTTGACAGATGTTGACCATGGAAATTTCAAATTGCCGCCACTGACAGCTGATTGGTGCTACAGAATGTCATTCAATTTGTAAACAGGGAGCCTTGTCACCCTTCACTGATCATGTCTCCATCCACCATGCTTTTTCCAAAGTGGCCCAAATCAACACCAGGAAGTACAGTTTGAAGACTCATCTGCAAGTTGAAATATCAGATGTATCAGAAATGCTGAAAAATCGCAGCTCATAAAATCCATAAAGATCTGCCCTCAAATTTCTAAACAATGTAGATCGTGGACACTGACCCGGAAGTGATTAATTGTAGTCTGATGCCACTCGTAGTACGCGTAGTAATCCCATCATGCACTGCGCGTTTTCATTCTTGAGCTCAATGTATTCGTCCGCGTTCAGAGAGACGTCGGCTGTAGCCGGAATCGTTTGATTTGCAGTGTATATTCTAACATCTGCAAAGATTAAAACTGACTCAATACGATTGTTATAGCTTCATTCATTCGTTATCGGCGGTCATGAAAATACGACAGGTATATAATAAATACAATACTGCACGATGTTGTGAAATATTATGCCCTTGGTCGCTGCGCGGATGCCATCGCAAGCTCGGGCATCCGTGCAGCGACCTCGGGCATAATATTTCACAACATCGTGCAGTATTCTATAAATATAGCCGAACCTGACCTGTTAATCATCAGTTATTGAGGGCAAAATGTATCCTGGATCATTTTTTTTAAATGTGAAAGCGTATATGTGTGAGTGTATGTTAATACCTCGTGTCACTTATGATGTGTGGATGGAATGCAATCTCAAGTTTAATTTTGTGACAAGACATCCTCATACCGAATTCACTGTCCAGCACAAAACGTTATGTTAATGCCCAGGTGGTGTCACCTATGAGAACACATAGATAAAATGCAATCAAAAGCAACATCTTGACGCATATATATTTTATCATTTAGAAAGTGATCGTATAACAGTATTTTCGTTATTTTGGGTTTACACTATCTTAGAATAGCACAAATTCTAGTGCTGACTCGACCAATTTTTCAGTACTAGAATTTGTGCTATTCTAAGATAGTGTAATCCAAAAATAACGAAAATACTGTTATCTTGACGCATGTTAGTCATATACTAAATTTAAAAGAATCTCTTAAATCGTTATGATTTGATGTCACTGTTTCCTTGAATGTGACAACGGGTAGATTGAATACAGATTCATTTATTCATTGGTTAAGTGATCGCCGTTGAGACAGTGGATGTGATATTCAATCAAGGCAATGAGAGGAATGTAGCTCTCTATATGACAGAAATGTACCACTGATAAGTTCCTTACATGGCCATAGTACAAACATGAATGAATGGGTATTAATGACCCCTGGCGGTGAATCAATCAATGGATGTACTGTAGATGCAAATGAGAATATGCAGGGAGGGAGGGTGGGAATTTGGCTTAATGTCACACTCAAGTTTGTTTCACTCATATGGTGACAGTCAGTTTGGTTGGTGGAGGAAGCCGGAGTACCCGGAGAGAACCACCTCCCTTCGGCAAGTAACTGACAAACTTTCACACATGGACCAGCTGGGCTCGAACCCGTGCCGGTTCAGCGGTGCGAGGCTAGCGGTCACCAGCGAAGCGCCTTAGACCACTCGGCCACCGAGGGCCCCTGAGAATATGCAATTCAATATAGAGGTCATACATTGAACCAATGCCCAGCCACTATTTTGGCCTCCCACTGTGCCACGTACTTCACCACAGGTTCAAACGAGAAATTTGAATTTAAGGTAAACTTTGGAAGTCCCATTTTCGGTCAGAGCTGAAAATCAATGTGTCTTCCCTTAGACAGGAGCAATATGTACAACCACAGCATTTGAACCACACCCATCAGTTATTGTTGATACAGACCCCACAGAGCGACACCTACTGTTCCGTTACACCTTCGGTGGCCGGGTGGTCTAAAGCGCTATGCTGGTGGCCGCTAGCCTCACATCTCTGAACCGGCACGGTATCGAACCCCGCTGGTGCATGTGTGGAAGTTTTCCAGTTACTTGCCCACGGTCGGTGGTTCTCTCCCGGTACTCCGGCTTCCTTCACCAACCAAGCTGACTGTCACCATATGAGTGAAAGAGTGAAATAAACTTGAGTGGGACAGTACACCAAATCTCCGCACAGGGCTATTCTGACATATGACTGACTATGAAAAGCCTAAAACTGACGAGATTCTCTGAAGTGTTTTGCTAATTATCCCTGAATCAGGCAGCACTGTAGTGGGCTTAATTCATCACAGCTTAGCTAAGCATATTTTGCAAAAAGTAGTACCCCATAATTAGTTATCGAAATAATTCACCTTATTAAGGGCCAACGGATTTGAACACCATTTTTAATCGAAATCAATACGTCACAAACATTTATTGCAATCAAATACCAGTATGTCAAGTATGTTTGATAAAGAAGATTGGCCTGGTAAACGTACGTTTGTGGGATGATGTTCTGGTTCTGGGCTATAAATGAATAATTGAAATCTAGCAGTGAAGAATATACAAGAGATATGGGGAGATTAATTCTGCTTGGAGTTTGTCCGCTTAGAACACTGAATGTTCATGAAATGAGATAACTGGATGTGACCTCCCAAGGGGAGTGTAATATCATAAAGACAACAGTAAACCTAAGATGACGGGAAACCTATCTGTTCTCAAAAGTGTTTCATTTTCATCACGTTCGTGGGATTGGATTACAATAGCTTCAACATTGTCTTTCATTTATCAGTAACGAAATTGTTTGTGAATGGATATGGAATGTCGAACTAGACGTGCCTAAAACTAGGGCTCAACTGGTCCGCCCTATTCAAACTCTTCAATCTCATTGGTTAATACTCTGCAGTGTTTCTCGAAATATCCCGAGATCTCTCAAACATAACGTCCGACAATCCAAGTAGCCTATGTTGATTTATTAGCGGCGATGAAACACTGCCGCGTCAGTAGTCTTCCCTATGTGTAACAGAACACGGGACCAAAAAAGCGTAATCACATACCGAGGGTCAGACCAAAGATCTACACTGTTATACGCCTGTCACACTCTACTGCGATCAGCCGTCGACCGCTTTGCGCTCCCGGACTTTGAAATTTTTCACCAAAGCGCAGTGACATCGCCGAAAATTGTGAAATTCATGACACCAGGTAGTTTACAGTACGTTCTTGACTCGCTTATTACGCTCTCATTGCGACCCTATGCGTTCCCAGTTTGGTCATAAGTGCGCTCTCAATGCGCTCCCACTGCGCTCTGTGTGCTCTCAGTGCGCTCGCAGTGCGTCCAAGTCGCTGCCGCTGCTTTTTTGATTGAAATTGTAGTTTAAGGGCCGCTTCCCATTCGGATTTCGCGGCCCATCAACTCAATGTTTTATTCGATTCTCGCGGTACATTACGTTGTTTATTGAATATCTTTTCCAGCGCTAAATATATAAATAAATAAATAAATAAATAAATAGATAAATAATAAATAACAATGAGAGATTAGTAGGAGATATAAATAGAAGTAAATAGGAATCGCTATATGTACAAGTTCGTAAGTCTCTTTTTTTTGGTTAAGTTATACTGGTAATTGTGAGTTCACTGTAATCGCGTGTATGATTCCTTTGTCTTGGTACCCCATAGTACGCACAAAGCCGTCCAGAAAAAAACTGGGAGAACCAGGGCGTCTTCA
Source organism: Hanleya hanleyi (assembly GCA_036873755.1). Classification (NCBI taxonomy): domain Eukaryota; kingdom Metazoa; phylum Mollusca; class Polyplacophora; order Lepidopleurida; family Hanleyidae; genus Hanleya; species Hanleya hanleyi. The sequence goes on along the minus strand of JAVTVY010045223.1, from coordinate 12,681 downwards.
GGGTTCTTAGAGCCGACTTCCCGGCTGACGCCCTCGGCAACAAGAGGGGGTCCTTCCAGAAATCTGTGCCTGTAACAATTGCTTGGAGTGTGTATTGGGGTACAGAACGGCAGGTCTACGTTCTATATTGCGTGAAAGTCAAAGGATCATATTCTGTGTTGAGGCGTCAGTTGGGTAACATCAAAGGGGTAGCGTGTCCGGAGTGGTCTAGGGTCGAGTATTCTGATTCTGGGTGTTCTTGCTATGCGGCGTTGTCACTCAAGGCGCTGTTAGTATTCTTGTAATCGTCATCCGTCTTCTGTTTTAGGTCTTGTCCAACTCGTCTATGGTCTTCGGTGTGCCTGTATCATATGAAATAGAAGGCTTGTAGTCATTCTTGTTTTCTATTGTTTTTCGATGCAATAATTTGATATATCTTCCTCACAACAACAGGCACCCCCGACCGTCGGTCACATAATATGAATAGCAATATATAATTAAGTGAGTAAATAGATGGACAAATGGATAAATAACTAAACATTTCGATGGATTCAGTACTTGGTGAATACACAAATAAACAGCTCTGTATTATTTCTGAATGCATTATCGTTTGATGGCCATAAAGAATTTGTAGGACAATGAGATAGACGGCCCTCAGTATCAAGGTAACTCCGCCATCACCATTTCCTATATTTTATGCCGAATACTGCTCGCTATATGCGATTTGGCCGTGCTATTGTTGTCGTGAATTCAATTAGATTTGGCCATCGTTTGTTTTGTAGGACAGTGGAACAGACGGCCCTCAGTATCAAGGTAACTCCGTTGTTGCCATGCCTATTTTATTTCTAAATGAGTCTGTGACATTTTGGCCGGATGTTATGTATGGATAGTTATTATGGTCATAATGTTTTGTATGGCTATAGTGCACACGGCCCTCAGTATCAAGGTAACTCCGATGCAACCATACCATTTGTTTAAGTCAGAAGAATGATTTGGCCTCTATCAAATCGTGTGATAGTACTTGGTGTACTAGTGGTTGATTATGTGGAAAAAAAAAAAAAAAAAAAAAAAAAAATGTTGACTGCGCATGCACGGCGGTAGTATTATATACTGGAATAATAACCAGCAGCTTTGATAAAATTTATTAAGGACTTGAATACCTGATTTCTAATGGGGGGCTTAGGGTTTAATATCGCTGGTAATGTTAAGGGAGTGTTGGATTTTTTTAATTCGTTTCTATTCTATGTGTTTCTTCTACATTGTTGCATGCGGTACAGAGTGGTGAGGTGTTTTTCAGAAGCATGGACAGATGTGATTTAAGTCCGGTTTTGCCTAGTCTTAACCTGGTGATAATGCGGTCGTCGCGTTTGCTGTCTAGCTGGAATCCACAACTCCGTCTTTTCCCCTTATCTAGAATACTATGTAGCCATCTACCTCGGTTTTCTTCGTTCCATTCTTTTTTCCATTTACTATCTATTCTAGTTCTAATGATGGAATTCAGTTCTTTGGTTCCTAGTCCTATATGCACGTCAGGTGCAGTTTTGGTGAGGCTATCTTTGGCTGTCCTATCGGCGGCTTCATTTCCCCTAACGTCCACGTGGGCGGGAATCCAAGCTAAAATGGCGTCAATGTCATTGTCTCTTATTTGCGCTCTCACTACGCTCTCAAAGCTAAAATGGCGTCAATGTCATTGTCTCTTATTTGCGCTCTCACTACGCTCTCAATACATTTGCAAATCGTTCATTGCGCATGTGCGGCGTGTATAAAAATAGAGCCTCCTGCGACCCCCCCCCCCCCACTGATCAGTGTGGATGAAATTATTCTACCTTTCCTAGAAAGGACCATTATGCTTACATTCAGTATAATTTTGGCAGTTTCAGGTCGAAAACAGTCCTGTTTATTTGACTACAATTATTTCCTATGATACAGACATGGGGAAAAGACTGTTTGAAAGAACTACCGGGTTCATGAGCGGCTGTCTCATACATTTGCCGGAGCTACCGGCGCAGCTCTATTGATGAAAGATTAACTCTAAGCTTGTGCAAGTGGGTGATTGCGATATGATTGTCTATCCTATTATTAGTTATTTAATCAGCTACAGTAAGTCTGGATTACCAGCGATAGAGATACGGCTGTTAAATTGCTCCAAAGTTGGTATACTTGTGTACAGAGCTAGAACGATCCCGCGAAATTGCTGGTAAAAGACCTGAAAACTAGCTGCCAGGTCGTTTACCTGTAAAATAATGACCAAATATGCGCTTATTTTACTGGTTTAATGACATTATTTTTAGGATTTAGGCTATAAAATAACCGTTATATTGTTGTTATTTTACAGGTAAGAGATACAGCCGCTAGTTATTTTACCAGTAATTTTTAGGAATCGTAAAATACATTTCAGGCCCTGATCCAATCCGATGAATGGGAGACACGTTTAGATTAAGATATATCATTTACTGACTTTTCTTTCATATTTCTGTAAAATGTGCAGAAAATATGACAGGTCATCGGGCTTATTTTGCCGAAATTCCTCTCTGAACAATGATATTGATGAGGAGTGAAAAATACTCTTAACGCCAAGCATTTTGTGGATATAACAAAATCAACTGTCAAGGATTAAAGGAAACAAAATTTTGTTCCTGTTTTGCACGGGTACATATAGTTCTCTAAGCTGTTCTTCAATAGCAAACTTTCATTTAAATTCCAAACTGTATAATCTGTTGTTAATATATCACCATCAGGAGCAGAATAAATTAAAATGGAAAGCTTTCAATAAATTGTTATAATCTTTGTTCTTTTAATAGCTTTTTAGAACTGTTAAAATCCCAAATGATGATGAGGATTATTATATGTTTCGCGGGGGTGGAAGGGGGGCGGTCTTAATGATTTGATATCCTATCAATGCTCCCCAGTCGTATTTGTCGCTATGTATGACAAGCCACATATCCAAATGGGGAAGCCGCTAGGATTTAATTTTAAATTGGGGGGGGGGGGAGTGCGGAGACCCCTAGGATTGACCGGGATAGTAAAATTTCTCACAGTTGTGCTCCTCCTCCCCCCACTTTTGAAGACCTTCTTCCGCCCCTATAATAATGCATTCTATGTAATCAGGAATCAGATTCAAAATGCAGTCTTATTCCCTGTTCTGATTTGAAGACCCCTAGTCAATTACTGATTGGCAACCATTGTGTTATACATGCACCATGAATGAAAGATGTTGCTGTATTAGGTGATCAACATTATAACTGGACAGTACTGCGAGGTGGCCTTTCTTACCAGTACTGTGCATTTACCAAGATGCACTGGTGGGACTGATGTGTTACTGTATTGTCGCCAATATGTAACCATGTGTTGGAAATTGCGTTAGTAACATACCAATAACCTTTTGGTTTAGGTTGTTGCATCGATATTAAACGCAACATTAAAGTGGTGGGGAAAAACAATGCCGGAGTACTAGCGATAAGTCATATGACAACACAGATTAATACTGGCTGCATATTTCAAGAAAACGCCACAATTTAATTCAATTCAATTTATTGTATGTTACATCAAAAACAAGAACATAAACATTATAATACATAATAAATATGTTAGACAACTGTAGTTATGTTCCATGTATAGTCATGGTAATATACTAGTTCACATGAACCAAAAGTGATCCCTGTGACGATTTGTATCCCAGCCACGCTTTTATTGTAGCTGTTCATGTGAACATCTTGAACGACCTGATCACACTGCCCCTAGCACCGGCTTGAACTGTATTATACAAATATGTCAGAGCGACGATATGATATCACTATCAAGTCATCTGCTGGAAAATGATGAACTGGGTGACCGTCAGACAGAAGAACGATCCAAACGAAGGTGTATTTTAGAACGCAAGTTCGTATTCAGAACAAATTCACACGTAAAATATCCAATCATTTTCAAACTCCAATACCAACAGGCGATAGTTCAAGAGTAATCAATGGCTGCATTCAGAACAAGTAATAGGGTAAACTATCCAAAATATCACAAGGAAAGATAACCAGAAGATTTTTTTACGTTTCTTCCAAATTTGTTTTTAGGGTCAGGAAATGCATTTAATGGTAAAATACAATTATAATACTCCCGATCTATGTTGGACAAATATTGATACAGAAATCATATACCGGTATGCTAGCTCACGTATACTTATAGTATTGGGTATGCATGACTGTAAATATGCGATATATAACCATTCTAGGTAATTATTTGCTCTAGCGTATTAGTTAAAAGGGATATAATAGCAGTTGCAGATCGGTATTTTAATGTTACTAAATCACACTTTTTGAACCCTGTACCCACTTCCATATAAGTGAACCCAAACTTTTGGGGGTGGGATATGGCGTTACATTTTGTAACTTGTCTCTAATTCCGTTTTACTCGGTGTTCGGAGACGATATGAACCCATGTACTTCAAGATACTCACAATGTTCATATGAATAGTCATAATCAAAGCATGACTGAGATACATCATAATATATAGTAAACGACTTTACAACGAAAATCATATATGGATTAAGAATACTGATCAGCCGTGCTGATTTGATATTTGTTGAAAATCATGATGTCTAGCCGGCATCGTTGAGAACTGTTGACCGCTTTTCTCTTGCAAAAACTAACCTATGTTTATGTATACTATGATTGTTTTGTTGTTGTTGTTGTTGGTTGTTTTTTTTGGTGCTGATTCTGTTATATGGAATAGGGCTTAGGATTAAGGATGCGTAAATTCTTTAATGGACGACGGCTCAATATTGAATGGCGGACAAGAATTTTGTATCTCAAACATTTTTACTATCCCCATTGCTAGAGAGTTCAAACTTTTCACACATTCCAAGTAGGTGCTGACCCATGAATACAAGAAAATATAAAATAGTGACGTCTTAGTGACGTAATAACGCGGGGGTTATTGTATTATCGAATTATTGGTCCATTTATTATGTGTATTTTCAGTTTTTCACGTGCCCCCCCCCCCCCTCCCCTCCCTTGTGGAAGGTTTGATTAATGTTTCGTGAAGGCGTATTTGAATTTAGAAATTACCCATATATAAGAACAGCTGAAACTCGATAGGTCATTATACAATTACAGTCTTTTGATATCGGTCAATATATGGTTTTGTGGACCTGAGAAAACAATATTCACCGAGGCCGAATATTGTTTTCTCATGTCCATAAAACCACATATTGACCGATATCAAAAGACTAGATTTGTTTTATTATATGACACTGACATCTCCTTCTCGTTAAATTGATGAAAGCAGTTAGAATATAACATATATAGTAGGCATTGGCTTTGCTCCCGACGATCTCGTACCTGCTGTCAGCCAAAGTGTAAACCGACGGCCAATCCAACGACTATTTTCATTGGCTGAGAAGACGCAAACGTGACACCGAGTCAATATCACATTTATGGACCCGCTTCGGAGTCAATATGGAAAATTAGCGACAGCCCCGTGATGGCGAATGGTCCAATGGAGAAAGAGTAACACGCACAGTCATAAAATAATGGGGTCGTTATAGCACACTTTCTGGACCCCGCTCCCTTTCCTCATTCTACCCCCTAATTTGCGGAGCGGAGCATGGTTTGTGTGATATTTTTTATTAAATCTGCCGAAACTAAGCATTTAGAACCGCGTCGTTGAAGAAATACGGCATGCTATTCACAAGTGTGATAAGCCCTGAGAAAATAATAAATTAATAAAACATATATTTAAAAGCGACCAGTTCGTCTGATGTAGTCGTGGACAAATGAGATAATACTGCTGTTATAATCGAGGTTTTTATACGAGTCACCAAAGAGCACGGTATGAATATCACAGTCAATGACAATTTCATGAAATAATTGCTCTCTTTGAATATTATATAATGGGCAAACGAAGAAGAAATGGTATGCAGTTTCATACGCATTACCACAGGAACAGGCTGAAGATACAGATATGTGTTGGTTGTACATATCAGCCTTAAGTAGACTGCATCCTAGTCTCATGCGAGAGTGTATAATTTGAAATTTTCGTTCTCCAAGGTAGAAATGCTTGCCCACATTATGTTCATTGTTACAGTTCCGAGTGAACATTTGTAAGTTGGGGGACGAACGAATATGCAAAGCAATGTCGTTCCATAGGCGGATTCCAGATGGGATAAATGACTGGTAGTATTCGTTACCTCAGTATCTTAATGTGCGGAGATTTAGGTTGTTTCTGAGAGGATATTGGTTATTTTCGCGTACATATTCAGGCAGTAATTGGTAGAGCATTGGTGGAGTTTGCTGATTAACCATTTTATACATAAGTTTGACTTTGTGATGTTTTCTACGTATTGCTAGTGAGGTGAATCCTGTTTCTTCGTATAGCAGCTCGTGACTCACCCCGCGAGGTGAGTAACAGATTGTTCTTATAGCATCTAAATGTAGGTTTTCTAGGATGTTACTTTGGTACTCCGCACAGTTGTCCCAGACTACATCAGCATAATCAAATATGGGCAGAATGAATGATTTATATAATACTTCAAGGCTTTTCCTTTTTAATTTATATTTCAAACTTCGAAGGCAATTTATCATAGATCCAACTTTTTTCGCAGTCGCATCGATATGTGACTTCCAACTTCCGGTAGAATCAAACGTTACACCAAGATGTTTGTGCTGGCGAACCTCCTCCAGTTCAGTCTGATCTGAGTTTATTTTCCGTTAGAATAGAAGAGCTTTGGTTTTAATTGGGCTGAACTCAACGAGCCATAATTTTGCCCACCTTGATAATTTTTGTAAATCAGAATTTATCAGTTGCCCCGATGTTGCTGGATTGTCGACAGTAATGTAAAGAGAAGTATCATCAGCGAAGAGTCGTATGTTACAATTGAGATCCTTTACAATATCGTTAATATAGATGAGAAATAATAATGGGCCAAGTACGGATCCCTGTGGAACCCCTGCAGGAATGATCATAGATTTTGATACGGAACCCTCAATTACAACGATTTGTGATCTGTTTTTAAGGTAGCTTTCAAACCATGTGAGTAAGATGCCTTTGATATCTATAGACTCAAGTTTATGTATTAACCCTTTATGCCACACTCGGTCGAATGCCATTGAGATGTCGCAGAAAACCGCTCTAACTTCTTTACCTTCGTCTAGGGCCTGGCATACAAAATTGTAGATATCCACTAACTGATATGTGGTACTATTTCCCGGTAGAAACCCTGCCTGAAACTTTGTCAAAACGTTATTTTCCTGTAAGTATTTGAGAAAGTACCCGAAGACACATTTTTCAAATACCCTGCTAATCGTGCTGGTAAGCAATATCGGTCGGTAATTAGCCAGATCATTTTTGATACCCTTTTTATGGGTGGGCGTTACATGGGCTAGTTTCCAAGACTCAGGAAAAACCCCTGAGGCTAAGGACTTATTGAAAAGATTAGAGAGCGGTAGTGCTAGTTCATTGGCAGACCATCTAAGTATTTTATTATTGATGTTATCTGGTCCACTAGCTTTATTAATGTCTAGGTTATCTAATACATATTTAACGTCTTCCTCGCTAATGTGTATACTATCCAATATAAAATTGGAATCGTTTAGTAAGGGTAATTGAGCATTTGTATCTACAAGAGTTGATTGTTGAATGAAGTAATCGTTAAACGCGTTTGCTATTTCTTCAAGATCTTCATAAATCTTCCCATTATGAATGATTGATGGGTAGACTTGAGACCCCTGGTCCTTAATATACCGCTTAATAAGTTTCCACCAGAATTTTGTCCCAATAGTACAGTTTGTTATTTTCTTTTGTAATTTTATTATTGTAGTCTGATTTAGCCTGTCTTATTTTGTCAATTGTATCATTTCTTAGCTTTCGAAATGTTTCCCAGTCTTCAGGTCGATTTCTCACTTTAGCTTTTACATGTGCCTTATGGCGTTTCCTCATCATATGACGTAATTCCGCAGTCATCCATGGTTTATCGTTTGGTCTGATGGTAACTTTTTTAGTTGGGACGAATGTGTTGATAGAATCTATGAGATGTTTGCTTAGTTTGCTTGTTGATGTATTTATATTTTGTGTTATTATATCATCCCAGTTTGTGTTCTCCAGAGAATGCCTCAATCCTATAACATCAGTTTGATCATAGTATCTAATGCTCCGAGAGAAGTAGGTCTTTCTATTCACCCTCTCTTTAAGAACTACGTATACTCCGTGATGGTCGCTACAAAAAGGTACGATTACGCCTGACTTATCAGCATAACTTGGGCAGGATATCATAATAAGGTCAATTAGAGTTTTAGACAGCGGGTTGATTCTGGTGGCCTCCTTAATTATCTGGTGTAAATCATATGTTGTACATAATTCATCTATTTTCCTATGTGTACCAGATAAACAGTCCGCATTAAAGTCCCCTAAAATTATACATTTTCGTATTCATGTTATTACGTGCTTGTGAGATCAATTGATCAATTAAATTCCAAAGGTTGACTGCCGTCGATGGTGGTCGATAGAAGGTTCCTAGAAGAAATTTATTATTTTTCATACGTACTTCACACCATACAGCTTCAAGATCACCAAGTTCATATTCAGGTTTCCGTATACATATAAGATGTTGTTTTACATATACTACTATACCACCACCTTCTTGACCAACTCTATCTTGTCTTATAGGTGGAAAATGATAACCGGGTATTTGTATCTGTTTGTTGATCACATTATTATTTAACTTTGTTTCTGTGATAGCAATAACATCATACATAGAGAGTTCTGCTTCAACTAAATCGACTTTACCCCTCAGACCCCATACATTGATAATGAGCAATCGCTATATCCGGGAGAGGTCCAGGGTCCACTTCTACGTCACCGGCACGAAGTAGAGCTATTCTAGATAAGTTCCGTTGTATAATCAAACTGGCAGATAATTCGTTGGTGTCTAAGTGGCGTTTGAAATTGCTATGCGCGGTAAGTATATGCGTGTGTATAATTATATTTAAATTCCCACCCTCTGTATTTTCGCAACTGAGCTTCGTGATTTTGTCACTCCGTGAATGGCCCGTGCGTTTGCCGAAATAATAACAAGAATCGACAGTGTCCATTGACTCAGCGTTCTCGCACAACAGCACCAGAGAGCAAATGAGGGATAATAAAAAGTATTTCGAAAAGTTCGTGCTAAGTTTGTACAATGAGATTGGAGGAAACTGAACTGGATCACCTGGCGTTCTCGTGTCGTATAATGTAAAGCCGAAATCATTCATTCTGCTGTATACAAATTCTTTGTGCGTTTTGGGACGTTTGGTTTTGCACGCTGTGTAGTAGAATAAGCCAACTCTCGCTCTATAGTTTTCTGCGCTAATGAAGGTTAGGTAATACCTGACCCAGAAATCACAAACACTATGTTGGAGAGGTTGGCTTGTTCAGAACATAATATAGCATTCATAGTTCTCTGCGTATTTGTTTTTAGCACTTTAGGGCTACACATGACTACGTTTAAATTCAAAATGACCGAGTATTGAGACACGTTACTACTGTTTTTTGAAAAAATAAAATTGACAATAATTAGAAATAGAAAAAACGACAGAAATGATTTGTTTTGGAAAATCATTTAGGTTTAGATACGATGATATGAGAATCTTATTTGGGTTACTAATAATGATATATATGACAGACGTAGTATAGTCCTACATATGCTTTCGTTATTTGTGACCAGTACGAGTCTATATACATGTACCACAGAGGTTGTATTGGCATGCCCTATTATCGAATCGATATATCGAATCGATATGTACCCAATGTCTGCAATATTATTAGGCTGTTGCATATATACCGAATAACAGTTATATTATATTGTGACCAGCCAATAGGCTAGGCCATATTATGTTACGTGCGATGTTTTAGCCCTGAGAAATTACTGGTAATTTTACTTTAAGGAACTTGACAAGCTCATCCAGAGATCTCACGAAGGATACTTTTTCGTCTTTACTTTTCACAAAGATTTTTCCGTCTGCAGTCCAACTTCCTAGGATTTGCCCCGTTTTCACAAGTTGTCGCGCCTCGTATGCTACCTTATTTCTGATACGGGTGAGGTCTTCGTTGATGTAGATTTTTCTATCCGCAGATCTTAGTTGCTTTTTGGCTTTCATTATACGTTTCCGAGACGCATAACTGACAAATTTCACAATGATTTGGCGTCCACCAGCCGCTCTGTGTGATCGGTCGATCTCCTCTGGTTTTAATTCAACCTTTAGTATGTCTTTAGCAATGTTCAGCATGATAGAGTCGGTATTTTCCGAACTTTCCTCTGGGATTCCACTTATCCTGATAGAATTCCTGCGGCTATACTGCTCGTTTTCGTCGGTTTTTAGCTCAAGGCTCTGAATTCATTCGCGCAGCTCAATGTTTTCGCTACGGAGTTTCGCCATTTCGTTTTGTATTGGCTTAAGCTCTTCTGAAACGAATGGCTTCAATTGCGGCATAAGTAATGATTGCAATCTTTGTGCAATTCTGTCAATTTCATCGTCCGACATTTGTTGGGCCATTTGATGGATGGGCGTGCTAGCAGAGTCTGGTTGAAGTGAAATATCAGAGAGATTACAGCTGGAAATTGTTTCTGATGAGGCTTCTTGATATTCGTTTTCACTGTTTTCACCGTCCGTGTTTTCACTGTCCGAGTCGAACTCAGCTTTTGATTTTTTCGTCAGCAATAGTGAGCCTCGCCGTTTGCGGTGCTTTTCCCCCTTATTTTCAGTAGGAAAATTCATACATGGGCAGCATTGATACTACAGGGATGTTCTGGATATTCGTTGGAGACGCAGTTCAATAGTATATTAAATAAAGTATAGTTCACCTGTATACACAGTATATGTAATGCGTGTCATCGAATGTCCTTGCGTCTCATATCATCGTTCAGTAAGGTTCACCCACGGTAACCCATTGTGTAGTACGGTAGCCCATTGTGTGAGTACGAGTCATTGTTATATACGGAGCGAGCGAAAACACGTCTTGACTCTACCACGGTCACCTATCTTAACGCCCCCATGACAATTTGTCGTCTGTATCAATAAATATACAAGATAACCATAAACTATATATTTTATGAAAGCATACAGCGTAGGGATTCCAACTATATGATTTGTATAACTGACGCTGCTACTGTGTAGAAAATATTCCAATTTAAAAAAATTAAAATGAAAACAATAGCGTCCATTTTTCAATTGAAATTTCATGAAAACTGTTGGTCTTGTTTCAACTTTGATGGTATACCTTGGTAGGGGACAATTAGAACTACATTGTAGTAAACTTTATCTCTGGTTTTGTTTTTATAACTATTTTACTAAAATAAATTGAAAAAAATGTACTTTTTTACGGTCGTTTGTCTTAAAAGTTGGATAATTAAAAAAACGAAGCCGAACTTACAAAAAGTGAGATAAAGTTTTCTAGATCACCTTATAAGTAACAAGCATGCCAAATTTCAAAAGCGTAGCATGGATACTTTTCGAGAAATAAACGTTTGAATTTCGGATTTTGTACAAAAATGAAAAGCTAGAAATCGAGCAAAATGTGTCCAGCTATACATCTGATGAATTAATCCCTATTTTTTGCTTGAATTCCGTTGTCAAATACATTTTTAATCTGTCTAATTGGACCTACTCGAATTCCTGTTTATTCTGGATAACTATTACACTAAGTTTTTTTCATCAAGTCGGTTTAAAGTCCAATTTAAGCTTAAAAAACCTGCTAAAACTTGTTCACTCCTGTGTAGATTACTTCACGGCGGGTGTCCGAGTGAAGTGTCACTGTCATAATTAGAAACAAAAATAAGGATGTTTGCATGGTTTTGATCAGAAGGGGGTACATTAATGTAAATAAGTAGGACTAATAGATAATTAGCTTACCATAATACTGCGGAAATGAGTTTTGGAAAGGGAAATTTAACAGACAAAAATAATAGTAGCCAAGCCTAAGCTAAGGCAATCTGTTTAATTGTTCCAGGGCCTCGGAAACTAAATTTTTAATCCTAATATTGAAGCACTTCTATTTATAATTTTTATTTCATTTTTTCACCAAATGTTAGAGGAAATAGTGAATATTTGAATGAAGAAAAAAAAATGACCAATTTTGACCCTCTAAGGGGATAGCTATCCTTAAGTAGCCTAGAAAACTAACAGTTCAAATATACTCACAAAGCCTAGCCCGATGGTGATGAGAGCAGAACACTGATATACTAGTGTTGACTGGTCACTCGTTCTATACAGTGACGTTTAATTATATAATAAGACATAATCATAATAATAAATTGTAGTTTGTAGATTGCCGCGATGAGGTTAAACAGCAAAGGCGAGGGACCAAAACTACCCCGATGCCTAAAATTCGGTTAACATTATATCGGAGATATGTCTTGGGTAGTACTCAATAAATTAATGAACGATACAGTTGCAAACAATGATGGGGGTCTGTCTCCGATTGAATCCCACGTACATGTTTACAAACAAATATACCAATTAATCCAAACAGTTTCAGACAATGAACATATAAAAAATCCGGCGAAAGACAGGGGAGGTGGTGAGAAAATCTTATTAAAAAGAGCTGAATCGCCTACTTCCCATAAGTATTACGAAAGAGCCTTATCGTTTAACTATGTGCCACGAAGGTTTCATGAACGTCTGGCTAGTGACGTAAATCACGCCACATTGGAAGCTGACTCACGCGTGTGTTATCAATAA
>JAVTVY010045222.1:0-20534 GCA_036873755.1 Hanleya hanleyi | reverse complement strand
ATCACAAATTAATGTGTATCTCTTGGGAATAAATTTCATTTCATGAAGAGTACAAGAGGTATCCTGATGAATATTCTGCTTAGTACATCCAATGAAACGGCAGTTCCTCGCGGTCGTGACCAATCAGGTGTTTGGGAAGATTCCCGGACATTCCCGAAAATTCAGGCAAAGCGACTTTAACATTGACGTGACTGGGACCGCATCACCGCCGGAAGTGACCGCATCATCGCCGGAAATGACCTTCGACCCGGAAGTAACCCCGCATCGGAAATCACGTGGCCGAGAGTGACGTCATCGGATGTGACGTCATCAGCCTCAGCCTCAATAATAATGAATTTCACCTACTTATACTACTTTACCAATGATGCAACGAAGCTTGTATAAACATCCATTAGTGATTACAAATGGCCAGTCATTTGAAAGAATGCTCTCCCTCCTGTGTCGCTGTCAGACCAATATTGACTTGATCAGAATTTGTGTCCAGATCCCAGCAGCTATCCATGCGTGAAAAGGAAATCAACTAAGTGTTCTCATGGGGTAAATCTCAGAAGATTTCCTGTTAATAGACGTGCTCTTAAAAGCTGAGCTGAGAGGTTCCCGGAAGAGACTTCGTGAACATCTAGTTAATAATGCATATCTTACCGTATACCTTGTCGTGTGATTAATGTGAAAAGAACACCATTGTTTCATATTCCACCACCTCCATGGACCGTTTTTGAAGAGATGTTTTTTCAGTGCAGCCTTTCAGCGTGGCATTTGTGTACTCGACACGCACTCGTTCTTTCAGTATTGCCTGCTACATTTCTCGAATAACGACGGTTCCAAATTCGTTTAACTTCAAAGGGACCAGTCACCTTGATGTGGAAACATCGATTAAAGAGGATAATTACCGTAGAAGGCTATGAAGGGAGTTAGTGGATAAACATGACTCATTCAGTCAGAGTAAATGACAATCCTCTCGTGCTTCTACGAGTCCAATACTTCTGAGAAAGACCGATATTTATCTGAACCTTTACAGAAACTCTATGATCCGACATTCAATATTCAGCCGTCGTCCACATAAGAATTTCTGCGTCAATAATCGAAAGACCGGTTTCGTACCACAGTTAGCATCAATTGTAAATATCCATAAAATCAAAATATAAGAAGAAAAAAAAACAAAAAAACAAACAACACAAGATGGTTTCCCTCAAGAGAGAAACTGTGAACAGTTTCAATGATGACAGTAAGACAGTGATGTTCTTAATATAAAATCCTTATCACTGACTAGCATCTTTCATCTAAATGAATTTCCAGGTCATTTGCTAGAGCATGATGTATCTCAGTCAGGCTTTGATTGGGCCCGTTCATTTGAGCACCATGGAGATGTACGAAACATGAAGTTCAATTGGCCCCTAGCCCCGGTTTGTGCGGAATTAGACAAGTTACGAAACTTGGCGCCAGAGGTCTTACGCCCTATATGAACTTTATATTTATTAGTCCAAGCTTCCTTTGAAAACCCATGTGCATCAGTATCATCAAGAATCGTCACATATTTGAGGAAGGTAAATGGACCATTGATTACCGTTCTATTAACACCGAGCTGAAGGTCAATTAATTCAGGAGAATCAGCTGTGAAAGCAATCGGTTACTTAAATTCGCTATGTTGATGTAGTCGGGAAATCAAATAACCTGATCTATACGCTCAGGCACCGTCATTACAAGTCATGATTAAGTTTGTGATAGGGTTGAAGAAAACAATGGTAAATAGTATTCTCCAGATAAAGGACAACTTCGTTCACTACATACAGTAGGCCTACATATTTACCGGTATCTGGAGTGTTTACTATAAAACACCGCAATAGTATATGGGAGATACTTGGCGTCTAAAACCTATCCAGAGAGCTATGCATCCATTTCTTGTAGACAACAGATATTTATGCTATGTATTACCAAGCTAGCAGGAAACCATTAGTGTATCGATAAAGGATATCTGAGATATAACGTTGAAACCGTTTCACATAAAACATAACATTGGATTATATAATTTACACAAAATGATTTTGATTATATTGTATTACTCAGTTTCTGAATCTTCAGTATTTGTTTTATATTCTCCATTTAACAGCTTATTCAATACACATTTGCAAATCTTGACAGTGTGCTTGAGAATTTCCTCATAGTTTATATCGTATTGAGTTTGGAGCCTCTTCATTATATGCCATTTCACCTTTTGATCGTAATAAGATTGCGAAAAAGTGGTTTCAGAGGTGGAATATGGTTTCCTTGGCCATTTCATCTGATTCGTCTTCATCATGGCCTATACGGCTATAAACTTTTCCTGTAGGTTTTCCAGACATCTCTTCCATATGCATGACATCATCAACTTTTCTTCACTAAACTTGTTAAAAATCTTCAAAATCCGTCCATTCTGAAGTTTTAATCAACCTTTAGGGTGAATTCATATATCAATACATTCCTAGGATTTAGTATTCCGGCTCATTTACTGGATCCTAGTACAGTCTAAGAGCGTCGGCCTCGTTAGCGGTAGGTACTGGGTTCAATCCCAGGCCGTATCATACCAAAGACTTGAAAATGGAGCCTATTGCTTCCTCGCTTACGCTCAGCATTAAGAGGATAGAACAAGGACTGATTCGCTCGGTGTAAGTGTAGGACAACACCTTTAAATGGCAGCATTAGATCTGCTCTGTAACAAGTAGCTAACCCCGCCCCTCCCCTCCCTTCCCCGTCGTGATACAGCTGAAGAAAAAAAATACTGAAAGCGATAATTGCAAAACACCTTAACTAATACAGCCATTTCTAGATCGCCTACAGTAAAGCTTAACATGTACTGATCAGACTGTTGATAGTATATAATTGACCGACTTGAATTATGTGACTCATAGAATTACTGACGTTTCACTTAAATGACATTCCGGACAAACTGGCGAAATGTTTACTGGGCAAATATAAGTAACAAGCTAACATCTGTAATTATACATCAATAAATCTATAGTTTGTAGTGAATGGTTCATTACCAGACATGGCTGCCCTTCGCTTGCTTGATTGATTGCAATATATCAATCATACTTCACATGAGCAGTAGAAAAGTTTCATGTCGAGTGCCAGAGAAAAAAGACGACGTACGTTGAAAGAGGTTTTGATATACTGACATTTAATTACCTTAAAAATACATGTTTTTTCCCCATGTCATTGAAAATTAAAAAAAAATATATCGCAGTTTTAACACATAGGCCTGGTAATTCCACGCTTTCAACATAGTTCCAAAGTTGCAAACTGAGATGGATAAATATAGCATGTGTGTGATTAGTTGGTGTGTGGTGTCTACTGAATCGAGCACTTAAACCGATCTGACCTGGGCGACCTGTCCGGGGGGGGGGGGAGGGAGATTCCCTCCGCCCTCTCCCCCCCCCGTAAATATTTTTCTCATCCCTTGAACTAGGGTCTGAGACTTATCACACTATACCTTTGAAACAAGCTCTATCATTAAATATTTACAAAATCCAAGAAGGCCGCTGTGATGAGTCCCAGTGACGTCATTTTTACTAAAGACATTTTCTGGTCGATTTTTCCGTCAGGTTTTCTCGAAATATTAAATAAAATAAATAAATTAGTAAATATTAATTTAATGTGAAATAAAAACGATGTTTTAAGTAAAACGACGAAAACATCGTTTTTCTGATACTCCACATGGCCGCCATTTTGAATTTTCCCATGATCCTCTGCCCGCGGGATAGGCTCAATATGATAAACTACAAAGTCACGGAGAATCAGCTCTCAATTTTTGTCGTTTCGGAGGTAGCGGGGCCATAATTGCCCCCAGGCCTGATAAAACCGGTATTTTTCTCATTTAAAGAACAGGATATTTTCTCTCGAAATCATGGTAAAATGGCGACAATTTACCAGAAGAGCCCATGTATATAAGCACTGATTGACATATACGCTTGATATTGTATTATATGCGAACGCGAAGCGTTCGCATTCTTAGATAGAGCGTGTGTCCAAATGAGACCTGAACCCTTACTACCTTAGCGATCGAAAATGTTGTTACCGAATTGACTAACTTCCGGTTTCATGGTGGGTTCCATCTTGAATTCTGTGATTTGATGCATGACGGGAGGTACGATTTTTTCTGTAAATCTGGAAATCATACGCACACGTGATTTCTTTATGAATCAATCAGTCCAGTAAACAAAACTAAACAATAACTCCAAATAAAACCTCCAAGTATTCATTGTGAAATCCCTATCAGCGATAAAGTTTAGACTCGTACCTTCCCCTTGCTCAAACGGGATCTCCGCGCGAGTCAATGGCAAGGTACGAGTCTACGATAAAGTTCATACCTTGCCTGCATTTGTACGGGGCGAACATTTGATTGTTCGAAGCTGATGCCACTTCTTTCGTGTTCTACATGTACTCTGCCCTGTCTAGGGTGTTCAGTACAATAAATATTGAATTGAATTGAATTTGTACGAGTCCGGAAAGTCTTGTCGTCTGCTAGAAAGAATATTCATAACACCAACGTCATACGCTTCGGACTGTCAACACACCAGCAGTCATGAAGTGCAACTTTTCCAATATTTCGGCTCAACAAAGAAAGGGTTGATTTTCAGCAGAGGTTTGTTAAAATTTGCTGCACAAATAAGTGTTGACATTATTTTACTACTGTCGTTACTTTCATAACCTAGGAATATTTAACTATTGGTAGTTCAACTGCCTTATGCTGCAACACTCGTACTGCCTTTAGCTTATAAATATTCAATTTCACTCAAACTGAACATGCATTGCAACTCCAACCGAAAGTGAAACTTACAGCGAGGGGAATTAACTCTACATAAAACATTGGATTTACTCCCCTTACATAAAATTTTTAATTTTATCTTTTTCAATTACTTTTTGTAATCCGGTTATTTTCTTCCTCATTCTCATGCAGTTGTCATTGATATCTTTACAATAGATCACAACTATGTAAAGACACAACCAAACAATGTTTGGGGTCATTCTTATGCCAGAAAAAGCGTAAAAAAATCTGAACTGAAATTAATGGATGCACTTCAGTGCAACATTATTGATATCCCTGGTGATGGAAATTGTTTCTTTCATTGTCTTAGTTTAGCCATACATGGGAATATATCAAGGCACCGACATTACAGATACCGGTTTCACAGGGCCATTGAAACGCTTTGGAATGCGATTCTGTCCTGGATATAGTCATGATTTAGATGTGTTTTAGGCACGACTTCATGTCAAGTTATCTAGTTGAGTGGATTCCGCTCAAGTTTGGGTCAATTTATTAAATCGCTCAAGCGGTGGACAAAATCACTCAAGTTAGAGTGAAGTAACATTCACTCAATTACTTGAGCCAAATTTCACTAAACTTGAGTGAAATATTTCACTCAAATACTTGAGTGGTATGAATTTCCACTCAAACTTGAGTGAATTTCACTCAAGATGTTTTAGAGAGTATAGACTTCCAATACGCATGTTTCGAGTTATGACGTTACTTCGTCTGAGTGAACTCCCTTTGCGCACTGACGTCATTTGGCGAAACCCCATAATATTTGGGGTAGCGCAATGTTATTTCTCTCACAATAATACTCCCTTACCAAGGCCATCAAAGCGTAACTCGATGTTTCACAACTGAAATAGTCCTTGAATTAAGTAATCTTTACACCCCGCTATGTTAAAGGATAGGGGATTGGCCCTATCGTTTCGCCAGAGGAATTTGTCGCTGCGCAAAGGGACGTCACTCAGGTGATGTAACGTCATAACTTGAAAGATGCGTACGGTATTAATACCGGGCGTGGAGTAATAAAATACTTGAAGAAAGACTATGTGAACTCGGTGACAACAATCAATGCAGTTGGCGACGAGAACCATTACTTGTATGCCGGCCTTTCTGTGAAAACATGAGGGAGCAATACAGGCATCCCAGTCAAATTGATATGTACCTAAGTTTGTAAAAAAAAGCTATCTTTATGTGGAATATTGGCCTAGGACATTTAACGAGAGTAAAGCCTAACCAACATTTTGCCTATTTATAACTATTAATCTAATTATAGCCACAATGCAAATTGATATGTACCATCTGTATCAACGATATACCTTATACATGAAGTTTTTCTTATTCATTTTTTTTCCGAATGTAACTGAAGTAGTATTTAGCCAAAGTTCTAGTGAACACTGTTATCCATTTTACTTCCTTCCTCCACCAATTATAGATGGTGCCATTACACACATATACATGTACATAATTGTTTATATTAATTGCTGCCAAAAGTTACTTAACTCATTGCCTACGGCAAGTCGTTCAATTCAATTCAACTTTATGGTATCATAGAAACAATTTACATGTCCATTAAGGACTGGATACAATAACACTCAAACAACTTGTGAGATATGAACATGACCAGGCAAAAATCAAGGAGTAGTGATAACAGTAGCTTGTGACTGTGAAGAACTTGATATAGATCAATACGAAACCCAGTCCAACATGGCTAGGCCCTACATGTAACCTGTAAATATAGCAGAATGTTGAGTGCCTTATCCTGTCTATAAGCGCAGCATCACGGAACAATAGAGAATTGAGAGAGAATATCACACAGGGACAGTTAAATTTTTGCATTTTCTCAGTTGGAACGCATTGTATATGAAGCGTGAGATTGACAAGCTCATCCAGCGTGAGCAGCTCATGTTCTTAAACTTGCGCCGGAAAGCCGTTGTCAGCGGATTCTTGATAGCCTTATCTAAACACACCTGTGATTGGTTGTTTCGGCCTCGTAGCGAAAAATTGACCACTTAACGGTCCCGTGATATATGAATCACTGGCTACATTCTTTTCAGCCTCGATTTAGAGTTTATTACATCGAGAATCGCCAAATAACGTCATGTCATGTGACAATTGTGTGGGGAAACTGCGGCCGTCGTGTGTTGTGTTTTTGTTTTCTACTGACTAGACAACATACAAGTTCAAGAAAGGTTTCCATCATCAGATTTTATTTATACGAATCACCAAAGCATCAATGATTGTAAAAATATATAGATAGCTTCATGAAATGCAACAAATGAAAGGGGTTTTCCAAGCATGGCGTCACCATCCCGTGTGGGCCGGGGCGATGTAACTTCGTAAGTTGTGCGTGGTTTTTTTTTTTTCCCGATTTGAAAAAACCCAACAAACAATTCAAGAATGGTTTCCATCATAAGTTTTTATTTATATGAATCCCCAAAGCTTAAGGATTGTAACTAGGCCCATGGGCATATATAGAAAGGTGGTTCAGAAGATAAATGCTTATTTGCTTGATTGAGGGTTGGGCCATCAGATACCATCCATCGCAAGTGAAATTTTCTTTGCATAATCTAGATTTTATTGCACATTGTACTTCCATTTGTAAATTAGTATGTTGTAATTAATGGCTAACAGGAAAAATAGTTTTTCACTGATTGTCATACCCGACTCACCCGAGTATCATTTTCAGAGACTATTGATTGACTGGTAGCAATAGTGGAGATATAGCTGCTTCCTGAGCAGCAGATTTATTTTCCAGAGTTTCAATTCAAAATAGTATCTATTTGTTTGAAAAGCCCCCCAAAAAACACACGAAAAACTGGCCATAATACCAAGCTGATCCGTATGTAGTGGTACTACTATGAAAGTATTAGAACACAAGTGCCAAGGCATCCATCTCAGAATATTTCAGTTCTCAGACATGTCAGATAGTATTATTTCTAAGTTTAAGTTCAATTGATTCATTAATTTCACTACATACATGTACATATATTCCTAACACCAGTCCATGTGATGACCTAGTTTTAGCTTGACCTCTTCATTCTTCAGAAATTAGACCCAGCATAGATACATGTACAGCCCCAAGAGCTATGGTAGGGCAGCTCTTTACATATGTACATGTTGCCTCCTGAACTGCATTTCTCTGAGCTGAGGTCAATCTTTGGAAGAGTGACCATAGCAGGCTTCCATACTTTAGTGCGTATTAATCTGATATCTCAAAAGAAAACAATTAATAGAGTATTATTTAATACAGATTTGACATTAAGTACATGTTAAGTGACTATATATAGGCCTACAAAGCCTGTCAATCACTGAAGGATAACTATTTTGGTCTGAGAAAGAATAAACAATTTGGAACTATTTTTATAGGTGTACTTCGCTGGACAACCCTAAAACCAGAAATTTTCTATATCCCATAATAAAGGTGAGACAACTCACCTTTCTGAAAATATATAGTTTACCCTACCTACGGTACCCATGGAAAAATGTTAGGGCCATCATACCATATCATGTGGAAATTAATATTTTTGCATAATTTATTCCGCAAGTTTATTCCATAGGTAAAGAGTTCATAGATGAACTGTCAGCAGCAACGTTAATATATCAATTTATTATCATATACAACAAAGTATCTAAACTACAAACTTGGTTATGCTGATTGTAAGTTTACTTGACACTCCATGTTAAGTGTTTTACTTTGATAATTGTATATTTGTTTAAAGGCTGTTTCGAGCTGTTATCCATGTATTTTCCCCCATATATCACAGAGAGTGGTTTGGGCGTAAAGGAATGAATTGAATTGAAATTGTATTGTGCAATAAATTAAATTATTATTATTCCCATCCAAATCTCTGTTTTTTTCCACTGCATTCGCAGAGTATAAATTATAATATTGGGAATTTCATTTGGATTTTCTAACTTGATATGTAATAGGTAAAGCCAGAAGAGAAGGCAGATTTTCTATCTGCGTTCGCTTCTAGGCTTTGCCTATTTCATATTAGCTACACTTCGTCCAAAATAGCCTGTACTGTTAAAGTTATGATTAACACGTTCTTATTGGTGCTTCCATCTATATGTTCGGACTCACAAAGGGCCGTCCATAATTAGAAATAGTGTACGTTTGATTAAGGCGCGAGGAATTCTCCTGTGAACTAAAGCTCTCATTTCAAGTGCTTCACACGGATCGATATGGTAAACTCTTGTTTGTCACGGATTCGTCGTACACCATTAAACACACATAAACGCACCATCGACTTACATCGACTAACGCTTGTCCGATGGGCATAGGTTCCTGTTGCTTCAATGCATTTTACTGAGAAGCAACAGGAACTTGATAATGTGATGTCCAGGATTGTATAATATCACTTGTCTTTATTTCACCATGTAAGCGTCCTGTCCGTGTCTTGTGTGCTGTCCTCGGTGTTTTATAGGATGGAAAGAGGGTGTCTGGTTCCACGTTGCTTCTTTGAAGCTGCAGGAACGCAACTTGGCTGGGTGGTGCTTAGTTGGTTAGTCGCGATATGACTGAAATAATGTTGAAATCAATGTTAAATCCTATTCACTCACTCACCCGTTCTGCAGCGGAATTGGGGTCCAACGATAACGGCACATATGCTGATGTGTGTGTGGGGGGGGGGGGGGGGGGGGATAACTAACTTCTCAGATGAGTAAGTGTGAAAATTAGCAAATAACGCGATCTTGGAGTTTTGTTAATGTAACAATCTCATGGAATGACAGGGGTAAATACATCTAAATTGGATTTTACTGCATGAATTATACTGTGGCAATACAAATAAATGTACAGGTACTAATACATTTGTTGTACCATCTTAAGCTATCTCCACTTTTCATTTTTTTATTAGGATAAACGATGCAGACTGTTCAGATAATGTTAATCCTATGTATTGCACATTTCACCTTCTGGGAAGGACACACACTCGACCATCAGTTTTATAAGATTTTTCTGTTAACCACTTCATTGAATATCGGTAGATTGGGCTGTACACTTTACTTACTTCCAATGTGTTTAAACCTCAATACATTGATTATGTACGAAGTGACGTTAGTTACGGTAGTTTAGATGGAATTGAAGTTTGGGTGAAATGTAATTCCTGTGGTGTCCGTGACTTGGGAGAGCTATTTCTATCAGAGATAAAGTCCGAATTCCAGTTGCAACAGTATGTGATTCATCAGAAAAACACGGTATTAACAATTACAGTTGGCAGTGATAATATTAATAGAATAGGCCTATGTATCTCCTGCATATATAAATCATAGACGATTTTCTGGTGATCGATTTCACATTGAAAGCACGGTCATTTGGGTAAGAGTTTACGAAAAGTGCTGACGAAGATCTGTGGATATGGTATCAGCATATAGCAAACTAGGAGCACAATACACATACTGATTTGTGTTGGGCATGTATTCAAGGGCCTTAATTAGTTCCCGAGAACGGGTATAAACACATACGTTTAGCATTGCATCGTCTTACAACTTCTTAGGTTTGACACGGCCATCAGGCCTTGCTCCAGGATCGAGGACATGGGTGTCTATTGATCCAGGCCGAGTTCTGTTTGATGCACATCGGCAATTTGTACCTCGTATGTTACCTCGTAACATATATGAGTACAGATATTGCTAAGCTCGATTGAATTACTTTATGACGAATAGGGTGAAGTGGTTTGTTTCTATTCCTTTTGAAACGTGCACATCAATCTTTGTTTAGCAACTTGGATAAAAGTAATCGAATTTCCAAGCCAATATCTACCACTCTTGATTTCTGCTACGGACAAGGCTTCTCGAAAGATGATACCCGTTGAAGTAACCATAGTGTGTGGAACCAGGGTATAGTCATGCTTTAGGTGTAGTCTTGCTTTTCACGTCTTTGACCTAGGTCGAGTTTCATTTTATGTACGTCGGCAATTTAAAACTTACGGAACCGTGGAGGGGACAGAGTTAACATTTTTTTAATTTCCCCAGAGATAATATCCATGAGATAATATCTAGGGGAAAATTCGCCATTGGTCAATTATCTAGGGGGAATATAATTTACCCCGAAATAATTATCTAGGGGGAAATTCGCGATTGGTCAATTATCTCGGGTGAAATTATCTAGTGGTAAATTATTTTTCCCCGAGATGATTGACCAATGGCGAATTTCCCCCTAGATAATTATCTCGGGGGATATTATCTCTGGAAAAATTAATTTCCCCCGAGATAATTTCACCCGAGATAATGGACCAATCGCGAATTTCCACTCAGATAATTTTGACCAATGGCGAATTTCCCCCTAGATATTATCTCAGAGAATATTATCTCGGGGGGAATTAAAAAAAATATGTATTAACTATGTCCCCTCCACGGTTCCGTAGGAACCAGGGTTTAGTCATGTTCAGGTTCAGACAAGCTTTTTACGTCTGGTTTTTTGTATGTTTTCTCTAGTTTTACGCGCGCCACTGTATTCAAATGGGAATCTACTAGTAGAAAAGATAACGAGAAATAAAACAAGAAATGCACATCACGTTTTGGATGGTCTCCAGCCAGAAACCGAGTAACAATCGAATAAAACAAAACAAATAAATTACAAGATGAAATTTCCTTCTGAAGTTCAACTGTTGTTTTCATCGGAAAATTGATGAACAAAGCGACACAAATAGGCATATATCCACGTAATTTCCCAACAGCTGACTCAGCTTACACAATCACTCCCCATTTGAGAGACCACATAAACTCGTCCACTGACATTGGCACGATGTCGACCGAGACGGGAGCATCGTCCCAACATCAGTAAATGTTTTTTTTTCAAAAAAGAGGAGAAAGGTTGTCAAAGTTTAAAATATGTTTTCAACCTTTCATTTAACCTTTGTTGATAATCAATTTGAGTAGTGCAATGAAATAGAAATAATGTTTTCATAGTCGTGCTAAATGGTTATTTTTCGCACGGTTAGTGTGGGAAAGTTTATAAATTTTAGGGCGCGGTCTTCGCTCTTGTCCTAAAATATAAACTTTCCCACACTAGCTGTTCGTAAAATAACCATTTAGCACGCCTATGAAAACATTATTTCTTAAATATAACAATGTCTATCTCTTGGAATTAAAACTCATTTTAGGAACAATATAGAAGGTACCTTGATGAATACATCCAATCAAAGAATTGCATTTCCGCTTGGAAACTTGATTTGACCAATCAGGTATTTGGGAACTGGTAGATCACCCATGATGCACTGGGGTTTCTATAAACCTCCATTAGTGATTATAAATGGCCAGTCATTTGGCAGAATGCTCTCACTCCTGTGTCCCTGTCAGACCAATATTGACTTGATTAGAATTTGTGTCCAGATCCCAACAGGTATCCATGCGTGAAAAGGAAATCAGCTAAGTGTTCTCATGGTACAAATCACAGAAGATTTCCTGTTAATAGATCTGCTCTTGAAAGCCGATTCTTTTAGCAGAGCTGAGAGGATCCCGGAAGAGACTTTGTGAACATCTAGTTAATAATGCACATGTTACCGTACACGTTGTCGTGTTGATTTATGTGGAAAACAACACCATTATTTCATGGGTCTGATTTTATCACCATATTCCATCACTACCAGGATCGCCTTTCAACAGATTTTCTTATTGCAGTCTTTTAGTACGGTCTTTGAGTACACGAGAAGCCCTCTTATCTTAACAATATTGTCTGCTACATTTCAGGATTCGAATAGCGATGGTTCCAAATCCGTTTAACTTCAAAGAGACCTTGATGTGGAAACATCTGTTACAGAAGTTAATTATCGTATAACGTTGTGAAGGGAGTTAGTGGATAAACATAAATTCATTCAGGGGAGATAACCATCCTCTCGTATTTGTACCAGTCCAATACTTCTGAGGAAGACCTATATTTATATGATCCTTGAGAGAATCTCTATGATTGGCTGGATTTTCTTTCAGATGTTTCCACAAGCCAATGAAAATGTCGGTTTTATTTTAATTGATTTGACCAATGAAGCACTTTAACCCACCTGGACTTGGATTTTTGGGAGCTGTACAGGACTCGTGGGCGAATATTTTTCTTAGCCTATGAGCTAGGGGACTGAAACTTGCCACACTCTACCTTAGAGTAAAATGTAAAAAAAATACAAGATGGTCCTTTGATGACATCACAGTGACGACATGTTTATTTTTTGTGTTTTTCTTCGTACAAACTTATAAATTATAAATTAGTAAATAATAATTTGATGTGAAATAAAATTGTTTTTGTCCATTTTCTGGTACCCCACATGGCAGAAATTTTGAATTTACCCATGATTCTCTACTCGTCTTTTTTTGAAAAAGGCTTAAATTGACCCCAATATGGCAAATTACAACGTCGCGGATTATCAGCTCTCAATTGTTTGTCGTTCAGGAGATATGTTAGAAAGTTGGGTTGGAGGGTCATAATGGTGGTAGGGTTAAAACTGGAAGATATAATGTGAAGCACTGTTGTTTCTATAAAATGATCATTTTATTAAGTTCTGTTATAACCCTGTTCGGAATGCTATCATTGTATTAAGGTCTGTTATAACCCGGATCGGAATATTATCCGCTCCAAAGGACAATTCACTGGTATATGCGATCACTTGGTTGCATTGGCGTTTCTGGAGTAGGAATGATGTCCTTTTGATATGTTTATCATATGAGGTAATTTAAATCGCTCAGGTGGATGTCACTGATAAACGGTCGAGTTCTTTATATTTAAAAAAAAAAGTTTTTTTAAACCAAAAAATAACACACACACACAAGATGGCTTCCTGCAAGAGAGAAGCGGACAACAGATATCAATGAAGACAGCAAGATACCCGGATGTTCTATCCAAATTAATTTTCAATTCGTTTTCCGGAGTATGATGTATGTCAGTAATGTTTTGATTGTTCGTGTTCATTGAACACCATGGTGATACACGTTCAAATCGCCTTTAACCCAGGTTAAGCGGAATTAGACAAGTTATGAAACGTATCGGCAGAGATCTTGCACTCTATGTGAGCTGTAAAGTTGTTAGTCCAAGTTTGCACATATTCGTCAAGTTTCGTCACATATTTGAGGTTGATAAATGGGCCATCGGTTACCGTTCTATTAACACCGATTGGAAGGTCAATTAATTCAGTGGGATCTGCTGTGATAGCAATCGGGACAACACATAACCTGCTCACTGCTCACCGTCATCATTAATGATGTCATGATTAATTTTGGGAGTGGGGTCTTCAGACAGAGGACAACCTCGTTCACTACATACAGTCTTTATCTACTGGTATCTGGAGCGTTTCTTTTTAAACAGAGCAAACTAGTCTGTGTGAGATACTTGGAGTCCATTTGTTGTGGACAATCGATTTATTACAGACTAACGGGGAAATAACAGTTTGTATTAGAGTATCGATTGAGAAATCTAAGGCATAGCATAAAATTGAATTATATAATTTACACACCATCATTTTGATTATGTTGTATTAATCAGTTTATTTGTTTCATTCTCCGTTAACTGCTTATTAAATGAACATTTAAGCATCTTAATAGAATGCTTAAGAACTTCCTCAAAGTCTATATCATGTTGGAGCTGCCTTGTTTTATGCCATTCCACCACTTGATCGTCAGTTGAGAAAAGAATGAGAAAAAGTGTTTCTGAGCTGGAATATGGTCTTCCTTGGCCATTTCACCAGATTCATCTTCATCATAGCCTTGGTTTCAGTACAGCTGGAGATTTTAATCGTCGATGACTAGGCTGTAAGCTTTTTCGATAGGTTTTTTTGATATCTCTTTCCAGACATGATAACTGTACGCTTGTTGTTGGGTTGACCTGTCTCTTTGAGATGTTTTTCGACCTCACTTCCGTCATTTGATGAGTATTTTCTCGTTCCAGTAACCCTATCTTGCCTAGGCTTTTTGGGGACCTGTTCAGGCATTGCCCCGTAAATATTTTTCATATCCCTTCTGCTAGGGCGCTGAAACTTACCACACTATACCCGTGGGTCAAGGTCTATCAGAATGTATAAACAAATCCAAAATGTCCGCTGTAAGGACGTCATTTTTTTGGCCTATTATTCAGTCAGATTTTTCGAATTTTTTATTCTTGTGTTTTCTTTGCAAAAACTTCATGATAATTTGGTAAATAATAGTCTGATGTGAAATAAAATGTTTTTTACCCAAAAGCAGTAATTTCGAAGAAAAATGACGAAAATATCACTTTTCTGGTACCCCACATGGCCGCCATTTTGGATTTACCCATAATCTATGCGAATAGGCTCGAAATTACCCCCATTATAGTAAAATAAAAAGTCAAGGAGAGGCAGCTTTCATTTTCTTGTCGTTCCGGAGATAGC
This sequence comes from Hanleya hanleyi, assembly GCA_036873755.1. Lineage (NCBI taxonomy): Eukaryota > Metazoa > Mollusca > Polyplacophora > Lepidopleurida > Hanleyidae > Hanleya > Hanleya hanleyi. The sequence continues at coordinate 5,414 of JAVTVY010045222.1, read as the reverse complement.
GGAGAAAGTTTGCCAACTGCCCATGCCTCTGTTGTCCCCTCCTCGCGTCTGAACTAGGGCGCCCTGGTACACACATATCCCCTCTCTCACTTCTACAGCAACTCTTCTCTCCTTCTGTTGATGAGTTGTTTGTGTAACTCGTCGAATACAGTTTTCTTCAACCTATATTCAGAAGTATTTGATTTATCATCGATAAATAAATGTTCATAAGTCGAAGAGATGGCGTCCATGTTGTTGGGGATAAAAATGACATAGAACAGTTGATGCCTGTTAATAGGGCTACTAGAATGTGCAACATAACTGACAATTCAAACCGAGTAACATAGTATGTCTACATGCTTACTTATTTATTAATTTTTACATGAATGACTACTTTGGTGACACGATACAGAACAATGTCGAGTAGCATGAATTAGCCCAAATGAACATAACGTTATACTAGTACCTGAAAATAATAATATCTTTATATAGACACTAATGACAACATTCCGAAATGGTTCTATATCAATGATTATTTAAAAGAAACTGCCTGAAACGTAACTAATGTAAGTCGTATATTTCTCTTTATGCAAAAAATGTATCCTGTTTGATGGATGCCGAGGTCCGTACGGGATACGACCCGTGAGCCACAATTGCAATCAACCGTTCTACTCCACCAATGTTATTAGTGCAGTAAAACGTTCTGCAGATCCTACAAATTACATAGGCATATACACTTACCACATTACAGCATATACAGGAACAGCAGGCAATATAACGGATTTGTAAACAGGAACAAACATCGTTTAAGTAGAAATATATGAGCAAATAGAAATGGAAACTGAACCCGATCTAGATTAAAGTGATCGTAACCCCTCAAGTAAAGTTTCCATCAAATGAAAGACCATTGGAAACTGTGTGGAAAAATATTTATTGTAATTTTTTACGATTTTATTACTCAGAGTAAACTGCAAATAAAGCATGGTATTCTATGATGGTCTGTTGCAATCATATCTAGGTCCAGTGACGTCACACTGCCTTAATACATATATTTCAAACTTTGTATGCACTTTCCAATGCTTCATTCAAGCTTAAGGTGTGTATACTTTGAGTTTCAACACAGACTCACTGTTCCAATGTGCATGTTTTACCAAAATCTGAGAGATGGTAATTCATGTCAATTTGAATATTGCATTTAATTTCCCAGATTTTGGTGAAACATCGTAAAAAATTACAATAAATATTTTTCCACACAGTTTCCAAAGGTCTTTCATTTGATGGAAACTTTACTTGAGGGTTTACGATCACTTTAAAATCATACACATCAGAATCGGAGAAACTAAATGCGTAGATTAAAAATCTCGAGAATTCAAAGGATACCCGGTAAGCAGACCTCCGTCCGCAGAGAGATTAAAAGCTGAGTTACAGCAAATTGACAGCCCATATTCAAAGATATGCTGAAGACGTTATAGAGATTGTAAAGGGCAATCTAGGAATTAACGGTTACTTCGATTCCAATATAAGAACTCAATAATAATGGGTGATCAAGACCGATGCCAAGCAAGATACCACATGTTCAGAGTTGTTTATCAAAGGGTCTCACATAGATACATATCATTATATTGTACAGAACTTTGAATTGCTGGCATGTTGCTAACACTGTTATCATTGAATGGCTTTATTAGGACAGCGTATTTGTGTCTCCCATTGTCATGGCATCAGATGTTATTCATCTTACTGTGAGATATAGCCAGGCCGTTCAGGAGGTTACAAATGCGAACAATTGCAGAATGGTGTTCTTTATAAAAGAAGAGGCTCTGCGTATCCAGTCTGGTTCAAAAACTGTCTGGATTGAAATGCTCCAGCTTATACAGACGTGATAAACGTCAACTGAAATACGGAAAGTTGGCATAGTTGATGATGTTAGAACGGAAGTAACATAGAAGAAAATAATCATGGATAACGAAAGTGAGCTAGAAAAAAAGACTTCATATTAAATCGACTGGCATAAATCTATTTGGCAGAATCTAGTGTACATGTAATATGATCTATATCATTATACCAATATTATATGAGGTACACCTGTGGTCGATTATCATGAGCTGTTGTTCGGAGAATATTGTAGTTCAGGAATAATCAGCGAATGTGGTCTCCAGTGTTGGATAATCAGTTCATGTTTTTCTTGCCTAATGAATATGATAACTGACTTTGCTATCTGTATTTTTTTTACAGCATTACTCTAAACTGTCTCGGGATGAGGTTTTAGGCATTTGTTTTATATCATTACTCTAAACTGTCTCGTGATGAGGTTTTATGCATTTGTTTTATATCATTACTCTAAACTGTCTCGGGATGAGGTTTTAGGCATTAGTTTTATATCATTACTCAAAACTGCCACGCGTGATGAGTCTTTGGGTATTTTTCTGAATTCTGGCGTGTTCGACCCTACTTACAACATAGCCACGATAATCATTATTTGTCTGCCATTTAAACTGCACGACAATCATCGTTGTAGATAAATGTTAATCATGTCACAGTATGTCTCTTTATTATCGGGCGATTTGAAGTGTGATGAGCATTTTAATACGATGAAAATGACATTCAAGTATAGACGTTATTTATATAGCATATATTATATAAATTGACCGTATGTGTACGTGATTGATGGGGCATGTTAATGGCGGATGTTCGTAATGGATTTTTTTGGAAACAACAGAGCATTATCTTCTGGACTCAAACAGATAGCAAAAATACATCATCGACAGCAACAAGGGTAAGCCATTTCTATTTATATTAAGGTAAAGATTCAAGTATGATGTCTACCCGGATTATGGACTACATCCAGATTGTCTATTCAGTTAACACGCTATATTTCTTCAAGGATCATCAGATCGGATACTGTGTCAAACTGTGTTATCTAGCTGGACTGAATGTCCTTAATTTGTCCTTAACATATAGTTTACGACATTATAAACACGGGCGAAAATCGATGGAATTGGTTCCTTCCGTATGACAGCTACCAGCTAGACAGTTCCGTGAATCCATTATAGCTATATAGGCTAACAAAAATTGAAACCTACAAAAGAGGAACAGTCTCACATATTACGAGATGTTATACACTATCAGATGTTAGAAAGGGCTGCTACCTTGAGGCCAAACATCAATTCGTCAATTCTGAGACCCAATTATAAGTAGATTTCGCAAGGTCTAATCCGTTGATTTCGTATCAATCATTCTATGTATTTTAGTCCCTTAGATATGTGGGATGAACAGTTTCTACGCATGAGTGTTCTTGTACGAAATGAGAAGTTTTTTATTCGAGATCAGTAATTTACTGATACCAGTAATGAATTTTCGTATATTTCGTACGCAATCTTAAATTAATCAGCGTGATGAGTAAAATGGAATGCGACCAGGAATTATACAGATTACAAGATAACACACAAGACAATTTGTTTTGGACAAATGAGAAAAATCTAAATTTACTATCGTCATTCTGCCTGAATAGCTTACGAGGGCTGGAGCAGTGACAACCGTCTGTTGGCAATCTGCGCTGTTTTGTCGTATACCGATACGTTGATTGCGCACTTATCTGGGGCTATATATGAAACAAATAACCATTCCTTTTAGTGAAAGATCGTGAATTTGATGGACATGTCAAAACTAATCCACGTAAAATCATTGCATGCTCTCCAGAAGTCACTTCTGAGGTGACAGCTGAATGGATCTGGCGCCACTATGCGAAGATTTCTCCCCCCCCCCCCCCTTCCAATGAGGTGTGGTTGAAGTGACAAATCAAATATGACGCATGAAAGAAAGTTTTGTATTAGTCTCGGAATAATTAGGGACACTGGGTGTTTCATCCCTCAAAAGTAGCACATTTGTGCAAAATGGTCCATTTGGATGTGAAAATAACGGGGTTTTTTTTATCTCTGTAAGCATATGAAGACAGTAAACATCTATTGACACGACAAATATTTTGGTGTGAAATCTATTTGGTTGTGAACTAGCGTCGTATGTTCACAGTTCCAAAAAGGCGCCCCTTGTTTCAGATCTGGATACTTTCTTTGCACTGCCGGTAACCATAGAGTGGCTGGTTCAATTTACACGGACCTCACAAAACAAACGGATGCTCATGAATATTTGCTATCCAGTTCGTCCCAAAGGCACGAATGTAAATCTGGTCCGTAGAATATACACGTTTCTGTCATATTATCCAACCACTTTCTATGCAGAATATCCGGATGAAGCCTGGTTACAGTGGATTCTTGTGCTCCAGACGACAACAGTATCCGTTCATTCAGACTAGGAATAAGACCTAACCAGAGAAATGTTTCTATGTAGTCACATCATTTCACTCGATCGACCACGCTGTACGTGCTTGCAACACCGCCAACTATAATTCTCTCCTAGGCAATTCAGCTCCGACACGTGATCTATACGATATTCCAATCGTCCGAAAAGGGTACATGTACTTGCAAAGGATCCCGTCACCACAACATCCGACGTCTGATAAGGGAGTTTTTCGCAACAGAAGAAAATACCAATATTTTCCACTTCTGGTGTATTTAACATAAAATCAGATCACACGACACAGAAATATTTTCGCTGATCGTTGTGGAATTAGTACTCAACCCCGCCGATTTTCTGATCCTGTTGCTCTCTACACTGTAAAAATTGGTGACATGTTTAACGTCTCAAAATGAAACATGATTTTGTCCCAACTTTTGGGACGTGTGAGTACGCATATGTTTCATATTAAAACGGCTTCATGTTTCTAATTGAAACACATGTCCTTTTCACATGAGTTAATGATGTCTCAATATGAGACATATCTTCAATAAGCACGTGTTCGTTTGAAACATGTAACGTTCTACATTTTGAAACGTGTTGTGTATACATGTCTCAAGCTGAAACATGTTAGAGCCGACTACATGCTTCAAAATGAAACGTCTAAGCCCAAACATGACTTTGTCCCAACTTTTGAGACATGTCACAAGTGAAACGGATCTGTACATGTCTCAAACTTGGAAGTATTTCAAAACAGTCTACATCCCATTACGTGTTTCAGGAGACTGTCAGACTAGCATGTGCATGATACCGGTACTGAAATGAAAACATTCATCAAAAATCAACATACATCAAGTTTTATTCTCTTATATTCGTTGGAAGTCAAACTCAAGAACATGTATGAACAAGCAATAATCATATACAGAAACACATGAAACAGACTGCTCCTCAGGTTAACTCAGGCCTAATAATGATTTCAAACAGATGCATGATTGGTACATCAGAATCCCTGATGTGAACCCCGTTACCATAGAATGAAAATTGTTCATATAGCAATAATGTGCTCGAGGTTTGATTCATTTATATCACTGATTCACACTTAAAAGTTAAAGATACATGTAATTTACTCAACTTGCCATATTGGT
>JAVTVY010045221.1:0-19907 GCA_036873755.1 Hanleya hanleyi | reverse complement strand
GAGACTCCCTACTGCGAGAAAGAGTCTCACGTGTAAATGGGAGCCATCCCCCCAAAATTTGGGGGGTGAGTAGGCGGCGTATGATTTTCACCGTCTGTATCCGGCTTGTCATTGACCTGCTGACTCCGCCGAGTTAGAAGCGAATTGCTAAACATAACGTGGGCTATATAATTGGAAAATGACTCTTTCCGTTACGGAGCATATCAATCGCGAACAAATTATTGTCGGTATGTATACTTGGCCGTGAAAGCGAGTTATCTAATACAGGAAGTAGTTCGCACAGTTCCGATCCATTCTCAGAGAGAGCCGTGTCTACCGCAAGACGGTACATCTTCGGAAAATTTATTACCTATGCCAGGTTCTTAGCGTGACATGTACTTGATCAGGGCAAGGCAGTTGCATCATTTCTGTTCTTCATTCACTACATAGTACTGTTCACACGCCCTATGATATGTACTTTTGTTGCTATCATTATGCAAGTTTTGTTGTTAAAAAAATAAAACTGAACGTTGAACTTTATTTATGGCCTACTCGTTTGAAGCAGCAGACATAAATTTAGTTGACCTAGATTCTGCATTGAAGATCAACCATTGAAACGTGGAAAACAACGAATTACGTCAATTATACCGTATTTTCGCCTGCATGTTGTCTGATCGTACTATTCTTGTTTATCTGATGATGCTAAACAAAAATGATCTTACAGGTTAGGTCATAAATTTTCTGAAGATGTACCATTTTGCGTGTCTACCCGCGGGAGAATAGTCCCGGTCGAGCGAGTGATGTCATGCTGCCTCGCTTTGAGATTGGAGATTCAAAAATGTCACCAGTTTACATGAGAGTCGCTTTGGTGTCCCGCGGGTAGACACGGCTCTCTTTGAGAATGTGCTCTGCTGGAAGAAAATCAGGGGGGATAACTGTCCTTTACCACAAAACACTTATCCCAGCAATCACTCTCATCTCGAAATCCCCAAACATAATCTTATGGCAAGCCAAAGCGCTTTTATTCCGAATTTCCGATATCGGGAATTAGAATTTCCGATATCGGAAATTCAGTGACAATTTTCGATATCGGAAATAGAATTTCCGATATCGGGAATTCAATTTCCGATATCGGGAATTCAATTTCCGATATCGGAAATAGAATTTCCCATATCGAAAATTGTCACCGAATTTCCGATATCGGAAATGAAAGCTGGAAGCTTTACAAAACCTAGGGGTGCATTCCACACCTAAATGATGTGCGGCTAGAAACAGTCAGGATCTTCGGCCATAAATAGATGTAAAATCTTTAACAAAAACCTTGTAAAAGTATATATTTTCTAAATGGGCACACTAGTGCCCTTATTTCAGGAGACTTGTGAGCTATTGAAATCGAAAAGGAAACACGTACAATCCTCCGTAACCCTTCTTCAAATTTTCTGGAAAACTCCATAAAATATATGAAAATGTGTCAAATTCTACCCGCAACCCAGCGAAAACGTATGAAATGATTTTCTTTTTATGTATGTTCAAGTGTTTCCCGTCCAAAGGATAATTTGAAATGGCGAAAAAAACGGGGGTCGACCTACTCGTCTTTTTGTAAAATGTTATGGCTATGAAGGAATCACCATTTTCGCTTCCCGAAAAAGTGCGGATTTTGGTCCGCCAGATATTCACTTCCGGACACGATTAACTCTGTAGAGGCGAGTGGGTGCGATCAACAAGCACTTATTATATCCTCATTTGGAGAGATGGTTATGTCCAGCAGGGTGATACTATAGATATCAGTTAGTAGTAAGGTAAGAAGAATTACCTTGTTGTCAAAATCGGGCGACCTTCCCTATTATAAACTTAGGGAGACACCACTTTGTAAGAAACCGTGGCAAGTGTGGAGTGCACCCTAGAGTTCCAATTTCCGATATCGGGAATTCGGTGACAATTCCCGATATCGGAAATTGCATTTCCGATAACGGGAATTGAATTTCCGATATCGGGAATTGAATTTCCGATATCGGGAATTCTCCCCGAATTCCCGATATCGGAAATTGCAATTCCCGATATCGAAAATTCTAATTTCCGATATCGGGAATTGCAATTTCCGATATCGAGAATTCAATTTCCGATATCGGAAATTGAAGGTCATGAATATCCGATATCGGAAATTTTAATTCCGTTATCGAAAATTTTAATTCCGATATCGGGAATTCAATTTCCGATATCGGAAATTCTCGAATAAAAAGCACTTTGGCTTGCCATATAATCTGGCTGAAACTAAATCGTACACACTTTGGCTGAGAAAAAGATCTCTTCCTAGCCACTGTTTACATACCCCCTGATGACTCCTCCTACTTTGATACTCAATTCTTTGAACTAGAAACTGAGTTTCAAACTACAGTCAACTGGGTGAAGTCTTTCTTATGGGAGATTTTAACTTGCGTACCAGAAACTGGCCAGATTTCATGACAAATGACTGCGACAAATTCCTTAACCTCCCCCTCTCTTACCACTTAGATACTGCATTGACACTTAGACTTAACATGGATATGCAAGGCAAGGTCCTCCAACATGGGAAAAACCTTCTCTACGAATTTCCCTCCAAAACGTTAAGGGGGAAAAACTCTTGGATACCAAAGACTGATTATAATCAGCTTCTTTCTGCATATTGTATCATCCAGTCCCAGTACTTTGATCTATAAGGCCTACCTCGAACAAACTGAAGCTGCTAGAAGCCCAAACTGTAGTAACTGGGTTACCTTCATCAGAAAAACTCTCTCTGTGACTGGTTGTGCATATCTGTGGGAGAATCAAGGTTGTAATTCCCCAAAATCAACCCTAAACTTTATTCGGAAAACTTTAACTAATATATTTGTTACACTCTGGAAAAGTAAGATCTCTGAATGTAATAAACTGGAGACTTACAGTACATTCAAGGAAACACTCGGAGGTGAGGATGCAATTTTTTCTATACCAAATAGACACCATCGTGTAGCCCTGACACGGTTCAGAATTAGTGCCCACAAATTGGAAATTGAAAAGGGGCGCTATCATAATCGTGAACAACGGCTCTGTCTCACCTGTAAGGTTGTTGAAGATGAGAAGCACTTTCTCCTGCAATGCACGAGATTACAACCCCAGAGAGATAAACTCTTTAACTGTATCGGACCATATCTATTAAATTTATTTGATGATACTACTTCCCTATTTAGATGGATAATGAGTACAACCATCCAAGCAGTAGTAAACAGTGTAGCGAGATATATACGAATGCTTTGAGTATTTGAAAGACTCGTAGTCCATACATGTATATGTTTATCTACTATATGTCTCCCCTGTGGCCAAATGATAGGCTATCTACCCTCGATCACTGATAGGTATATCCCGGAAATCTTCATATATTTATTTGAAATATTTATTTGTTTTAACATGCTGTGCCATTAGCCTTCGGGCATAAGGAGCAAATGAAGTCTTATCTTATCTTATTACAATGTCAGTGAGTGACATAACACAAATTGCTAAATAAAGCTGCCCAGATGTTTATTCAAGTTTATAGCTGAATCCGGGTTTTAATCCTTCATTGTGATTATTAAATAGAGATTATCACATATTTGCCTGTGATACTGGACATTTAGCCCCGTTGATACTGTGGAATGACACCGTTCCATATCATGTTATGGATTTCTTTTTTTCTTTTTCTTTTTTCAGTTAAGCCCTGGACAAACCACTGGGCATTTATTACCGGATGGCATAGCCACGGTTTTACAAACAATCCCTACAGTTCCACGTGGCCATAGAATACGGGGCGAAGATATTATAGTGTTGATAATTTTGTGATGTAGGCCTACCAGAGCGAAAAGGTTCAAATTCAAGATCGATTATCGAATGATTATGCATACTTCAAAACATTTAATACGTAATAAGATCCAGGTGAAAAGCACAAAAGTGCGCTCGGTCAGACTGCGGAGAGAATGCGACGAGCTTCTCTATAGGGGAAACCACTCCTGTGCGCGATATCAGCCCGAGGGCCGATAACCGATATCAGGCCCGCGCGTGAGGGCAGAAATCCATATCATGATATGGAACGGTGTCATTCCACAGTATCAACGGGGCTAAATGTCCAGTATCACAGGCAAATATGTGATAATAGATAATATTGTGAATACATAATATACATTCATGTGCACGGTTCATCTGTACCGTATTGATGGTACGGTTATTTACCTGTTCACATCATTCGAATATATCCTAGAATCTGGGAAATAGAAACGCATGGTCTGATAAAACTAACGGTAGTACAGAAAAGACAAACTACACTTCTCATGTGAACTCCCTTCCCCGGGAATAAAAGAGACACAGATTACATACGATGGAATGATCGAATGTTGATGTGAACTCACATCAACTGACATAACAGACAACATAGGGCATACGATGAATTGGTCTATTCTTCGAAGCGCATATCAGTATAGTTTACCTAACACAATAATGCTACGATGTTACAGAGTCTAAATCCGGGAAGTTGAATGATACATGTTTTTCGACTGATGAGCTCATCGATGCATATAGTGGGAAAAACTTTAATGATGCTGACATGATAACATGTTTTTTCATGTGATTCAAACATGGAAATGGAAATTTGCAAAACAGACACGATGCTTAAACGACCCCTTGAGCTACGGATTAGTTACAGTACGAAACGTAATGCAAGTGACTTGCCTGCTATAGCATTTTAAAAGATGAATGGTATATTAATAACCAAACTGAAGAAACCTTGAATGAAAATGCTAACCTATAAGAACTTAACTAGTGTCTGTAGCAATGTTTTGCGACGTGATTGAACTTGTCACATAAGCACAGTATCTTGTACCGATCCGCAGTTCAGTTTACTTCACTACTATTAGACCAAGATATACATCTAGCTACAGATATACAGACACAGATATAAAATATCTATACAGGGAATAACGTATACTTAATGTGGTGTTAGACATATTTCGTTCAAAACATTTACGTCGACCCTGGTAAGAAATTGCGTGAACATAAGCTGAAATATGCGAAACAGAGCAATGGTCTCTGGAGAGAAATGTTCATGTTGAAGAGCGTATGTTTTTATGTGGTGAACGTAGCTAACAAATGGCGGAGGTGAAAAATATTAAACCGCCAGCTTGCTGCATTGATTTTGTGACCATGTACACCATTCACCCATCCCCTAATTGAAGCCACTAAGTTGAAACCACCATCTCTATAACAACATTCCCTTATTCGCATAGTACTTAGAATAGGATTTATATCTCGATATGGACAACAGCAGATTTCGTCCGCTACCAATGGGATATTGCCATTGGAAACAAGCCATGTTGTGTTCACATCAAATGAAATGTGCTTGAGGTAAATCTTATCTTAGCATCCAAGATTTTTCAATCCAATCTATCCCCATTTAATGATATTCTCCAGAAACTCAGAAAGATAAGAGTGGTGGATACTCTCTCTCTCTCTCTTTAGCTTTTCATTTCAGGGTTATACAGCTCGGTTGTTTCATTCAAAACGCCATCGATACTTTCAAAATGGCGCCCGTGACGACCTACAAAAATGCATGCTTATTGAGGTTGAAATGACTGAAGAAGTGAATATAAATGGAACACGAATATTTTTTCTGGACTTCCACTTTTCGAGTAAGTACAAGTATTACCACAACGTTTCGCTGAGTTTAACCCCAATTTTTAAGTGTATCCAGTTAAACAAAATTTCTACATTCATTATTTCACAAAGCAAACATTTTCTGTAATAGGTATTATCATATATAGTAATAGTACTGAAGGCAAAGACACCTATCCTTGAGAACTTGCACTTCCATCAAGTTGAATATTCTTGAAGAGTATTGAGTACGTATGGAGCCCCAAATGGCATAATTATAACTTACTACTTATGTGGATCGGAAATGTCGATGTTATGAGCATAATCTGGCACAAGCGGGTAATGTAGGCCGCGATGGCCGCCAATTTCAAGATGGCCGCCATTGTAATGTAGATATCAGGAGGTCAAATGGGACCCCATTTTTTTTATTAATCCAACGGCTAGGGAGTTGAAACTGTGACATATATTGGACTTGAGCGTTATAAGAAAATGTAATAAGTTCCAAGATGGCCGCTTTAAAAACGTCACAGTGACGTCATATAAAAATGCTCTCTTGTGGATCGATTTTTCAGTCAGATTTTTGAAATTTTCTATTTATGCTATTTTCTCCAGAAGAGCTACATAGTAAATTAGGAAATAATTATTTTATGTGAATTAAAATAATTGTGAGGACTTTCATGCGCAGAAAAGGCAAATATAAAAAAACCCGTCGAGAACTCAACTTTTTGGTCACACCCTTATTAGGCCTAACTCGATTTTGAATCTACTCATGGCTTTCTGTTTGAAGGGGTATGCAAATAGGCTCAAAATGACCCCAATATCATAGGCTGTAAATTTTCATTTGTCAATTATGTTTATCTCTGAGGGAATTATGGCCTAGGTGTATTGCCGTCGTCATGTATGCCCATCATTTTATTAGCGCAATATCTGCAGAATTGGGTTAGGTATATAGAGTGAAAAAATTTTGGAAACTGATTCATCTAGTTACAGATCATATGCCTATTGAGATTACAAAATCAGATACCATTACATCCGAACTGGCATAACTTCGTGAAATTTGGGCCGAAGGGACTCATTTTCGATATGCGTCTGACCTGGATGAATACATGTTTTTCAAACTGTAGTCCTTGGACCAAACAGGGTTCTGCATATATGGCGGCAACGGACAGATGAACTTGGCGACAATACCCCTTGATCAAGCAGAAGATCACGAGCTAATTCAAAATGGAGGTTATAAGGGTGTGAATAAAATTGTGTTTTCGTCGTTTTTCTTAAAATATTTGTCTTTTTACCCATGAAAGTGAACACAATTTGTTTAGTCCTTATCAAATAATTATTTCCTAATTTATTATGTGCTTTCTCTGGAGAAAATAGCATAAACAGAAAACTTCAAAAATCTGACTGAAAAAGCGACCCACAAGAGAGCATTCTTATAATATGACTTCACTGTGACGTCATTGAGGCAGCCATCTTGGAACTTATTACATTTACCTATAATAAGTCCAATAAGATATGTCAGTTTCACAACTCCCTAGCCGTTGGATTAATATAAAAAATTGGGATCCCAGATGACCTCCTGATATCTACATTACAATGGCGGCCATCTTAAAATTGGCGGCCATCTTGGTATAATTTCAAGTGGGTCCATAGCAAATTTGAACCAGCCGATCGACTACTATAAATTTGCCAAGTTTCATGCTTTTACCTCAATGTGCAGAATTAACCCAATTTCATGGACTATATTGCAGTACTATAAATGGAGCTAATATTCTTTAAAATTTAGGAGCATATGGCAAGCCGTTTCAGTATTTAATCGGTTATTTCACATATGTTGAAAGCTTTTGCACATATGTCAAAAAGTTTTTAACATATGTATAAAACTTTTCAACATATGTCTAAAAGTGCGAATTTATTTCACATATGTGTAAAAGTATTATACATGTTAAAAACTTTTTGACATATGTGCAAAAGTTTTCAACATATGTGGAATAGTTAATTTATTTAACATATGTGTAAAACTTTTCAACATATGTGTAAAACTTTTCAACATATGTGTAAAACTTTTACACATATGTCTAAAAGTTTTTGACATATGTTGAAAAAAAGGTTTTTGCACATATGTCTAAAACTTTTACACATATGTATAAAAATTTTCAACATAAGTGAAATAGTTATTTTATTTCACATATGTGCAAAACTTTTACACATATGTCTAAAAGTTGCGACCTCTGCCATAGGCATCGACTGCTCCCTGGTATCATTTTGGCGCCTTTTCCTCCTGCAAACAAAGGAACAATCTTTCCACAATTATAACATATTCAGTAAGGTTGACCTTGAAATGGCTGTAAGAGACTTGAGTTCGTGTGTTTATTTATCTGTGACCCATCTGATTACTCCTACACTACAGTATTTCGATCCTGTATGTCAAATGTCTTGTTAATTCAGGCTTCGTTCCTACCCCAGTCCCGCTATCCTCGTTCGTTTGAAGTTTGCATGGACACACCGTTTACAGTGTTTGGGGGAGTTTCGAATCACGGGGAGTTGCGAATCACTTTCCTAATTAATGCCTGATATTTCTTGAAGTAAAGCATCTGATTAAAACTTTTTAGGTTTACTGGAACGTCTGTTTCCGTGGGCTGAAATGAACGTCAAACAACCGACTTGCATTGTTTCTTTTCCGGTCAATTCGGCAACGTAATACGCAGGGTACGGTGCAATGACAAATTGACACCTAGTCGAAAAACACGTGCGATTTTTCCAGTAGTGAATCTGTGCGAAATAAGGTGGGTTTAGGCGGTATATTCAGTATTTATTTAAGTGACAGAATCTTGCTAAATGGCCAAACAAAATATCTAGTGATTTGCGATAAATGTTTACTGACCAGCATTGTAATATAATCACGCTATAGAGATGTCAATTCCGAATCAACGAAATAAGCGCCGTTCATAACTTGAAATCGGTGAATAAGGGACCGTCTCACAACTAATACAACAGGTGTAAACCGACTTTAAGGAAGATTGGTCAATACATGGCATTGTCAAAAAAAAAAAAAAAAAAAAAAATGAATCAATGACAATAGCTTTGTAACGAATCATTCCAAACCTTGGTGAACAAATCATTTTCTCGATATTACATCATCATATTCAATAATTTCAGACATATCTTTTACTCCAATATAAAAGGTTTTATATAAATAAATTTTTTATCACTGACCGAAGTTTCTACGAGTTCAATAACTGGATATCCCTTTATTAACACTATCTGGTCTGGAAGATTTGGGGTGTATCGCAGGTGAGGGGTGGGGGGAGGGAGTCAACCCATATATTATCGCTATCTATAAGGCTAGAGCGCTGCAACATAACACAGAGTATATTTTGTTCAAGCTGTACCCGAAAGAGTAACAAAGTTTAAGATGAACGCTATGATGACGTCGAGTAACGTCATCTCGGCAGCCATTTGTCGACTATTTTTGGGGACGATTTTTCGAAATTTTAATTTTCCGATTTTTCTTTCATAAACTACCAAATAAAGTAGAGAATAACTACTTTTGCCCAAATAAAATACTTTCTAGTCCTTTTGGGCCAGAAAAATTCGAAGAAATGGACAGAACTGGCTGAAAAAAACAACAACGAATTTCTGAGATACCACACTGCCGCCTTTTGAATTTACCCATGATCCTCTGCTCGGCCCAGGCCTAAAATGACCCCAATATGATAAGCTTTAATGGCACGAAGTTCCCGCTTCACCTGTTTTGTCGTTTTGGAGCAGTACACGAAAGTTCACTAGCCCACCAGTAGTATAGAAAGGCTAAATTGATGAGATAGCGCCTCACTGCGCATGCGCAGAACCTGTGGTGACGTCACAATTGGTTGTGTGCGCATGCGTGTGTGTGTGGGTGGTGGGTGCTGGGTACAAGATGGCGGCAATGTGTGGGTGGTGGGTGCTGGGTACAAGATGGCGGCAATGTGTGGGTGGTGGGTGCTGGGTACAAGATGGCGGCAATGTGTGGGTGGTGGGTGCTGGGTACAAGATGGCGGCGTGTGGGTGGTGGGTGCTGGGTACAAGATGGCGGCAATGTGTGGGTGGTGGGTGCTGGGTACAAGATGGCGGCGTGTGTGTGGGTGGTGGGTGCTGGGTACAAGATGGCGGCAATGTGTGGGTGGTGGGTGCTGGGTACAAGATGGCGGCAATGTGTGTGTGGGTGGTGGGTGCTGGGTACAAGATGGCGGCGTGTGTGTGGGTGGTGGGTGCTGGGTACAAGATGGCGGCAATGTGTGGGTGGTGGGTGCTGGGTACAAGATGGCGGATTGTAGAAAAACGTATAAGAGGAGTCGATTTTTAGGGAAAGGGGTGTATTCATTGCAATCTGACTTACCTGACCTGACCTGCCTGCCTGCCTGCCTCCCTGCCTGCCTGCCTTCCTGTCTGCCTGCCTGCTTGCCTATCCGCTTGTATGAGACGAAAAGCATGAGACGTGGAGAAGATTTTCCCTGGGACCCAGCAGTACCTCCGGTTGAAGTCTTGCCTGAAGATGAGCGTGTCAGGGACATTTATCAACGTCACTGGGCTACCATACGCCATTGTTTTCACCGTGACCATCGTCTATTGGACATGAAGACCCTTATACATACCCAATGCAGGCGCAGACGCGAAGTGCCCGGACGATAGACACGGACGTCACCGATCCGAAAAGACACGGACTTTACCGAAAAGACACGGACTTTACAAAAGGCCTATCCAACCTGGCCGATTTGGAACCCGACACCTTGGTGGTTCTGGATGATCTCATGGCGGAGACGGATGCACGGGTCACCCAACTCTTTACCAAAGGCAGCCATCATCGACGGCTCAGCATCATCTACATTGTGCAGAATCTGTTCAGTAAAACAAAGAACATCGGAATATCAGCTTAAATGCCCACTACCTGGTGGTCTTCAAAAACCCGAGAGATACCACTCAACTGCTGCACCTGGCGAGACAGATGTATCCCGGCCGCACACCGTTTGCGTTGGAAGCCTTCAAAGATGCGACAACCCCTCAGCACGGGTATATGCTGTTCGACCTCAAGCAAGCCACCCCCGACCACCTTCGACTACGGACCGGCATCTTTCCCGGAGAGACCCACCACGTGTACATGCAAAAATAATGTAAACACATCCACAGTGGCGCCCCCAGCTGGGGTCTGTGTGTTTGATGATGGGGAATAATAAAAAGAATGAATACCACAGCAGGGTTGACTTTGTCTGTGAGGTGGATAAAAAGGGCAGAGTTGTGGGTTCTAGCATTAGTTGTACAGGATGTCTGCGCGAGTACGGAAGCACGCTCCCACGCTCCGTGTATTGAAGACGGCCCCACCCGAGTTAGTCCGAACCATTGTACGCGGTGCGGACCCTGACCTTGTACGCTGTCTGTGCGAGATCGGGTACAACCTGTTAAAAGGCAACGTACCACTGACTCCGGCTCAGAAGACCAAGTTGGCCAAGCATAAGACAGGTCTCCGAACCCTAGTCCACAAGCGGGTCCCTCAAACACAAAAGAAAAGGTGTTACAGAAAGGCGGCTTTCTCGGGGCCATCTTAGCACCGTTGGCCGCTTCCGTGTTGGGTCCAGTATTGGGTGGACTCTTCGGCCGACAATGAACCACACGAAAAAAATGGTCCTCGTCGAACCACGGTTCCTGCAAAACCTCCAATCACCCTACCCTGTCCCACCTACGGTGAAGACCATAAACAGCCTCGATGGAGAGATGCAACAGATCTTACAGAGACCGGGGTTAAGCGACAGTGAGAAAGTACAACGGTACAATGAGACGCTTCAACGGTACATGACGTTCATGGACCAATACAAAACCCTGTCTACCCCAGCAACAGCAGCACCACCACCACCACCACGTGACAGACCGCTGACCTCAGCACCGCTCCAACAGCCGGGTCAGGTAGCCCCCACAGCCCCACAGTGGGTGGAAGACGAAGTGCTGAAGAGTGTACCTGCATCGTTCAAGAAACAAGCTGGCCTGGCATTACAACGGATGAAACAGAATCCTAACATGACTTGGAATGATAAAGGCGAACTCCTGGTACAGAATCAGGTGGTCCCCGGCACCCACATGACGGATTTAGTGAATGATCTGATGCGTCAACGCAGATCGCACACCGATCCTCGAGGATGGGAGGTCTTCGCTCAAGGCTTGAAAGACATGCATGTACCACAGGAATTGGTGGGGAACCCCCACCGCTGGGCCTTTATGCAGCAAACCCAGCAATTGCCGAGTGGCCCACTACCTTCTTGGGAATCCGAATGGGAACCGGAGTCACCCCCAAAACACCACCACAACGGGCACCTTCTTTTCGCGCCTATAAAAAAACACCCTTGATCAAGACACCCCACATCTCCAGAGCCGTGACACGTAGCAAGTCACCGCGACGAACACGACGCCGCACACAACCGCCCAAGGCCTGGAAGACCTATTAAAACCAACAGCAGCAGCAGGACAGCTCAGTCGCCATGTTTCACCTCACCCTACCCAGTAACAGTTCGCTGGATGTGTTTCCTGACAACACCGTGGCCAAGTACGTGACCCAGTTACCGCAACCGTTGCATTTACCTGGACGATGGGAATGTGGCATTGTGGATATCCAATACCCTTACTCGTGGTACAACGTGCGAGCCAATGAAGTCTGGTACGAGGTCACCTACGAAGGAAAAGACACCCGACTCACCCTCCCCGAAGGCCAATACGATACTCCCAAGGAGTTCATCGGTGGGCTGTCAAGACTGTTGCATTATAAGGCTCTACGGCAGGTCACGAATAGTTCAAAACCCATCCAAGCCTATCCCTTCAAGAATCATGTGGACTTCGATTACAACGCACACAACGACAAGGCACAGCTTACCGTCACCGCCAACGGGAGTGTCGTACTGAGCCCTATCCTACAGCAAATGCTGGGTTTCGATCTACAGACGTTCGCTGGTCCCACCGAACACCATGGCGAGATCCCGATGGATATGAAGTCGGGTATGTACGGACTCTACGTCTACTCGGACGTGGTGGACAACCACATCGTGGGCGATATCAACACACCTCTGTTACGGGTGGTCCCCATTTAAAATAAGTATGGCGATCAAGTCACCCACAGTTTCACCCACATGCTCTACCTGCCTGTACGACAAACCCACATCAACACGATCACGGTGGATATAAGAGATGACACGGGACGACCGGTGGCATTCCAACGCGGGAAAGTGGTGCTGACACTTCATTTTTGACAAGCACGTGCTCCCCACTTTGTATAATGAAGGTGCCTTACGAGTGCGATGCACGCAGCTATATGGACTATTATGCCCAACAGGCCGGGGGTGGCTTTCCTGTTTTTAGTGGTGCACGCATGCAACGTGGACATGGACTGGGGAACATACTCGGGAGCATCGTCAAAACGTTCCTGCCCTTGGTGACACGTGGGGTGAAAGCAATCGGCAAACAAGCGGTACGCAGTGGACTGGAAGTGGCCGGTGATGTGTTGGGGGGTACGGCACCCAAAGGAGCCTTGAAACGGCGGGCCAAAGAAGCGGGAGGCGTCTTGGTGGCCAAAGCACGACGCACCGTAGGGAATAAAAGAGCTGCCCCACCGAGACCACGCACTAGTCGACGACCGACCCAGCGACGACGCACATCGAAGAAGACCCCGGATATCTTTTCTTAAAACATGGCCTTGATCCACGCCGAGTCCTGCCCCTCCACCAACAGTGAATTTGATTTGTGGACCGTCCCGCCCACACAGACCAGTGCCGAACAAGGATTATGGGTGGAGCATCTTCCGATCTCCAGCATCAACGCAACAGGGCCCATCGAGTTCACCATCAGTAATGCGGATACGACCTATGTGGATTTAGCCCATACCTACTTGTATGTGAAAGCCAAGGTGGTCAATGGAGATGACACCAGAATCGCCGACCAAGCAACGGTGGGCCCGACGAATCTCTGGCTGCACTCGATGTTTCAACAGGTGGATATATTTCTCAGCGACAAACCCATCAGTGACTCGACCAACACGTACCCCTATCGAGCCTACATCGAGACGCTGTTGTCGCATGGGCGAGAGGCTAAAAAATCTCAACTGACAGCCGCTTTATTCTACCAGGACAAAGCCGAGCACATGGGCGCAGAGAACGACAACACGGGATATAGCAAACGGAAGGCTTTGACCGCGAACGGCGTCTCGGTGGATATGATCGGTCGACTGCACGCAGACATGTTCATGCAAGACCGATACCTCTTGAACAAGGTCCCCATCAAAATCCGACTGATACGGGCGCCTCCGACCTTCGCCTTGATGGCCACTAACGTAGAGGCGCATGTAGCTGACTATAAGATTGTCATCGAAGACGCGGTCCTGTATGTCCGAAAAGTGAAACCGAATCCAACCGTTCAATTGGGACACATGAAAGCCTTGGAAACAAAACCAGCCCAGTACCCTATCCGACGTGTGCAAACCAAAGTGTTCTCTGTGTCTGCTGGAAATACGACCGCCAACAAAGACAACCTGTTCCTGGGGGAACTACCCAAGCGATTGATCCTGGCCTGTGTGGAAAATACCAGTTTCAGTGGAGCCTACCCAGAGAATCCGTTTGACTTTAAACATTTCGGCATCAAATTTGTGGCCCTGCATGTGGATGGACAACAGGTGCCAGCCACGGCCTTAACCCTGAACTTTGGGCGCGCGAATTTCATTCGAGCCTATCAGAGCCTGTTTACAGCCACCGGTCAAATCAACCAAGACGAAGGGAATTTCATCAGTCGGGAGGACTACGGGAACGGATACACGTTGTTCTGTTTCGATCTGACCCCCACCTTAGAGAACGACCATCAGCTGGCCCTGGCCAAGCAAGGCAATTTACGGTTGGAAATCCACTTTCAACGAGCTCTCCGGAGCACCGTCAATGTGATCTGCTACGCCGAGTTTGACAACATCATTCAAGTGGACAAGGCGCGCAACGTGCTGTGTGACTTCTCCACCTAACATGGATACAGAGCAGATAACCAACGTGCTGGAGAATGACCCAGAGACACGTAGGGTCTTTCAAGGGGTGTTCGCCCGAGATGTGTTTCCATTAGACCGTGTGTATCCTGCTGCTTACGTTCTCAACACGGATCCGATGGAGCGACCCGGTGAACACTGGGTGGCCGTGTACTTGACAGAACAGCAGGGGGAATACTTTGACCCGTACGGCCTGCCACCCCTCCATCCCGATTTAACAGATTTCATGGATGAAGGCACAGAGACGTGGTGTTGGAACAGTCAAACTTTGCAAAGCCTGACCAGTAGCGTGTGCGGACAATATTGCTTGTTTTACCTGTACCATCGATGCCGGGGAAGACCCTTATCTACCATCGTACAGATGTTTGACGAGTACCCCCAGGCCGAGGACCGCGATGTACTCGTCTATGACTGGGCCGTCCATCATTTCAATGTACAAGCCCCGTTCTGGGCTTAAGTTAATGACAAGCCCCTTGTTCTGGGCTTCAATGTACAAGCCCCTTGTTCTGGGCTTCAGTTAATTACAAGCCCCTTGTTCTGGGCTTGAGTTTTCACGTGGTTGTTCTCACGTTGTTGTTCACTGAATAAAAAAAAATGAGATCTCACCAAAAACCCCTGTCTTGTGTGTTTTATTCCTAATGCATCAATGCCCAATGTGGAGATTCAGTCAAACTGAAATCAGTGGTGTAGGATGGGGCCAAAATGTAACCCATCAAGTTTAGAATGCAAGAGCACTATAGTAAAAAATAGAGAGCCAATGAAATCAACCTACAGACCAAGTACGTGTTTTTGGTCTAGGTTTGGAGCGGGCATTTCATTGAGGTACGTGTATACGGTGAGTGAAGAGACTCGTCCAACACGTATAGATTATGTTGATGACTATAAGTTCTAGGTAACCCATCATGGTTAGAATGCAAGAGCACTATAGTAAAAATAGAGAGCCAATGAAATCAGCCTACAGACCAAGTACGTGTCTTTGGTCTAGGTTTGGAGCGGGCATTTCATTGAGGTACGTGTATACGGTGAGTGAAGAGACTCGTCCAAAACGTATAGATTATGTTGATGACTATAAGTTCTAGGTAACCCATCAAGGTTAGAATGCAAGAGCACTATAGTAAAAATAGAGAGCCAATGAAATCAGCCTACAGACCAAGTACGTGTCTTTGGTCTAGGTTTGGATCGGGCATTTCATTGAGGTACGTGTATACGGTGAGTGAAGAGACTCGTCCAACACGTATAGATTATGACTATAAGTTCTATGAGCATAATGCATGAAAGTGGCTTTGAACACCGTATTAGCCAATCAGTGGCCTAGATTGGAGCCAAAGGTAACCCATCCATGTCCAGAAAAACATTACCCGGGTATACAAGAACCCAGATGTAGGCGCAGACGTCAGCGAAAGCACACCGTGAGTACCCCAATTCGATTGGCTGATTGTTCGATCGCTGATTGGTTCTTTTTCTCGACCGCTGATTGGCTCTTTTTCTCGACCGCTGATTGGTCCAAATGGAACTGCCCATCTTTCCCAGGTTCATCTAGAATCCCCTTTTTTTTGTGCTCAAGCTCTGACTATAGCGATACCGCAACATTGTCTCATTGGACATTGGACCGTCTGACCTGGAGGTGACCCTTGACCTTTTGACCCGCGTCCGCGCGCGCGCACTGCCGGGGATGACGCGGGATGACGCGCGCGCGCGCGCGCTGCGGGGCGCTGGGGCGGGGCGGGAAACACCCCGGCGGTTGAACATTGGAACTCTTGTGGGTTTGGAGGATGAACATACGGACGTCTAAGGGAAAAAATTGGAACTCTTCTATGTTTGGAGGTAGTGTTTAGTGAAACCCCGGAAGTGACGTGACAACCCACGTGACCTGCGTATATACTCCTGTAAAATAGAGCCGATTTTATTTCTTTGGAAGGGGCAAGGTCAATAGGACTTGCGCTTTTTATACTACTAAACTGTGAAGTAGATTACATCTTACATAGGCCTTAAGGCCGTGATATGCATATGAAGTATTCTGGGGGCATGGTCAGTACTTCCCAATTTTCCCTTCGTCTACTACTCGCCGATTTTTTTGATTTTTTTTTATTATTATTTATTTATTTATTTATTTATTTATTTCCTCGAGAGCTTTAAAATAAGACCTCACTCTACCCAATCGGGCCACTAGTGCTCCACCTAGACTCCAACATGTCCACTCCGTATGGATTTATACATACTAATATCCCAGTATATAAGTGTATATGGGTCTATATGGATCTATATACAAGCCTACCCGGTACTTTCATAGTTTTTTCCATCGTATTCTACATGATCAACCTCATAGCTCATAGTAAAAGCCATAAAAAAAAACCGACCACCCCTATACCCATACAGGCCAAATATAGCGGACATCATCTTCGCCTGCGAATTGGTCTAGTCCGAGTTGTCTCCCTTGCACCAAAGCGTATAGATGGGACTGTGGTTTGGCTGGCGCGATTATCCGGGCAAATTGACCTTGAGCAGCCATTTTGTTAGCGTTTGTTACAATTTTCTTGCTGTTTTACCGCGCCCCGGGTAGGCATATGGAGGACGATTTCACTGATCATTGTGTTGTTTTCTGAGCTGGGGAACATTCTCTGTCGCAGTTTATAACGGAACTTTCTTCCTTTCGGTGTCCGCTGAGATCAATAATGTGACGAAACTCTGCATCATTCATCGCCTGCATGTATACCCGTCACACGTGGACTGTAATCGAGGGAGTGTGCTGTGTTGTGTTCGAGCGGACGCATAAATTTGTGTGATATCAGACAGGAAACGTGAAAATTGATATTCTTTCACAGATTTGGAAGTGTATACAGTTCTGGTGAGCTGAACGCAGCCTTTATGAGCAGCGATTGAACGATGATGTAGGCCACCGAACAGGTTTTGTGGAATCAACATTCTGTAACACTTCCCCCTCCCCCCTTGACTGGAGGGATTTTATCGGACATCTGCAGTACGGAACGCTATTTGTTGCATACATTCGCTTATCGTGGCAGTCCGTATAATTTGTCAATTTTTGTGTTTGGTTTCGTGAGAGAGGACGACATTGGTTTTCATCAGTGCAAAACTCCCGCCCCCGACCCGCACCACAACAGTGAAAGCTGGTGGATGAAATTCTACTCCACGGGAACGGTAACGAATGAATGGAATATCTTACCAAACTCTCAGGTAGGCTGTGGGTTTCAGGAGTTCACCGGGTGTGACAATTTCTTTATAATGATTTGCGATAAAAGCGGGTAAAACCTAATGTCAAAATCTCGTTGAAGGTCACGGAGATGTCGATTTATTGCTGATCAGCTGATTTCCAGGACAGACAGACATTATCTCGGCTCTTTTCTCTTCGAAATTCTTGTAATTTTCTCAATACAAATAAATATTTAAATTGACTCTGAGTTTTCTGTTGGCATTATTTCAGCAATATTATGCACTAAAATCTGATGGAAAACCCAGTACACTGGGAAATAAATCGATTTTCCTGGCTAAAAATACATGAAGATTATGACTTACAACCTTATACTAGCTCGGTAAAAATTCCAGCAGGTTTATCGAAATAAAACTTTAGAAAAAATAAAACTTTGGGAAAAATAAAACACACCATTTTTTTAGCAGATACCATAATCTTGCACTGACTCACACCGGCGCCGCCATCTTGTACCCAGCACCCACCACCCACACGCCGCCATCTTGTACCCAGCACCCACCACCCACACGCCGCCATCTTGTACCCAGCACCCACCACCCACACACACCGCCATCTTGTACCCAGCACCCACCACCCACACCACAAGAACGACATAAAGAAGAAAAAAAATCAAGATGCAGCGTGTGTACAGATGAAGAGAGCCAGTACGCAGTATATTGAAAAAAATGGGCGAGGGAGGGGAGGGGGAGGGGGGGAAGGTTGGTGGAAGAGCCAAACACTTTTTTTTTATTTTAAAAAAAGGAAAAAAAGACTCATGGAGCCAAAAAAAATCTTTTTCATTTTCTATGTTTTTTTTACAATTAAAAAAGGGTTTGAAAAAGGGGTAACGGGGGGAGGGGGGAGGATTGGTGGAAGAGCAAAAAAAATTTTTTTTGGGGGGGGAAGTGGGTCGAGTGAGGTATCAAATTGAAGCTTAGGTGAAGGAGCATCTGATGGACTGGGTGTAGGGTTGAATTAGGGTGATTCTGCGCATGCGCGGCGGCCGAAGGGTATGAAAATAGACGTTTTGGCATCTAGGGGAGCCCCTAGTGGACCGATGGGGTCGAGTGAGGTATCAAAGTGAAGCTTAGGTGAAGGAGCATCTAATGGACTGGGTGTGGGGTTGACATATCGATAAAAAATGGATATGACCTTGAACTGATCACGTGACCTCCCCGTGATGACAAATACCCAGAGCCAAGTGAGTACATGCATCCCATAGTCCCAGGTCACGCCCGATTCACGCAGACCGGAAGTGACGTCATACACCTGCGCACAACCGTGATGGAAAAAACCCAGAACCAAGTCAGTACATGCATTCCATACAGGCAAACGAGGTCAAAATACTCGCTTCTGATTGGCTGTCAAAGGTCAGGTAAACTTTTGTAAAGTCCGTGTCTTTTCGGTAAAGTCCGTGTCTTTTCGGATCGGTGACGTCCGTGTCTATCGTCCGGGCACTTCGCGTCTGCGCCTGCATTGGGTATGTATAAGGGTCTTCATGTCCAATAGACGACGGTCACGGTGAAAACAATGGCGTATGGTAGCCCAGTGACGTTGATAAATGGCCCTGACACGCTCATCTTCAGGCAAGACTTCAACCGGAGGTGCTGCTGGGTCCCAGGGAAAATCTTCTCCACGTCTCATGCTTTTCGTCTCATACAAGCGGATAGGCAAGCAGGCAGGCAGACAGGAAGGCAGGCAGGCAGGGAGGCAGGCAGGGAGGCAGGTCAGGTCAGGTAAGTCAGATTGCAATGAATACACCCCTTTCCCTAAAAATCGACTCCTCTTATACGTTTTTCTACAATCCGCCATCTTGTACCCAGCACCCACCACCCACACATTGCCGCCATCTTGTACCCAGCACCCACCACCCACACATTGCCGCCATCTTGTACCCAGCACCCACCATCCACACACATTGCCGCCATCTTGTACCCAGCACCCACCATCCACACACATTGCCGCCATCTTGTACCCAGCACCCACCATCCACACACACGCCGCCATCTTGTACCCAGCACCCACCATCCACACACACACACACCGCCATCTTGTACC